>CM051402.1:5812263-5843376 GCA_028052125.1 Melia azedarach | reverse complement strand
AGAAGGGGAGAGGGGGGAAGGCAGAAGAGAGAAGGCGGGGAAAAAGGAGGGGGGGAAGAGAAAAAAAAGGGAGAAGGCAAAAAGAAGGGGAGAAGCAGGAAAAGGGGAGAGAAGAAGGGAAAGGGAGAAGGAGGAGGAGCAGAAAAGAAAATTTAAAAAAAAATTATCATTATTTAAATTTTAAATAAAATAATTTATTTTTTAACAATTATTTAAAAAATAATTTTTTAAAATTATTAGTACTAATAATAATTTTATTTTATAACTATTTAAATTAATTTTTTAATAAATTTAAGAATAATTTTAAATTCAAGTTATTATATAGATTGTTTTTGAATTATAAGTGTTGGACCCATCCTCTTCAGTTTTTTTTTATAAGATTGATTATCTTATTTGAACCCAGGATCAGGATCAAATTGACCCAATCAGATAAAATTGATTATCATGATTACGATCAACCAACCTTTTGATGAATTTGTAAAGTACATAACCCAATAACATGATAACCTGACAAAGCCTATTAAATAATAATAATAATAATAATTAATATCAATAAAAGTTAAATTACAATTCCCTAAAATTATAATCCCAGTAGGACACGTAATCAAAATCTAATCAGAATAAGTATCTCAATAAAATTAGGAAAAGATAGTATATAAAGGCGGAAGAAAAATAAATAAAGGGTATTTTTCTCACACATAAACAAAATTTACTAGTTGATATCAGGTAACGAAATTTGATATCAATAGTTGGTGTCGTTTGTGGAAAAAAAGATAAAAAGCCTAAATATACAAAGCAAGAAATTAAGGGAACGAGAAAAATCATGGCAAAAGGAGGAGATAGTCAAGTGAATTAGGAAAACCAAACTAGTTAGGGGAATCAAAAGGATCAGACCGATCATGCGAATAAGATGAAAAACCAATCAAAATCCTTCAGATCTGGAACGAAAGTTAGAAGATGAAAAAGGCAGAGACTAGAACTCCAGGCGAAAACAGAAGAACAAATGAGGATGATAATTGAGATGCAGAAGATGATTAATGAATGGAAAGAAGCAAAAGGAAAGCCCCAAGAGGAATCACCATTATTGGATCAGCCGTTATCAATAGCCAGGGACGTGCACGCATCATTAGAAGGTGGTAAGCGACAGGAAGACATTGGACGTCGAATAGTCTCCATGCGGTGAATTTGGAGACCTTGAAGGAAATGAGACGAATGGAATCAGTGGCAGAACCCGGGAAGTTGGTAATCCGGGTGACCATACTCAGAATACATGTCTACTCAAGCGACGCACAGACTCCCTTCATGTAGAAGTCTCGGATTCTTCTTTTATGGAAGAGATTAAACGATTACGTAAGGAGTTAGATGAAGTAAAAGAAGAGAGGCAACCGACAGATGGAGTCGAAGATTATAAGATAACCTCTCCTTTAAGTCTTGAGATCATGAGTTTGCATTTACTAAGGGGATTCAAAATGACTCATATCAGTCCGTACTCAGGACAAACGGATCCTAGATCCCATATGGAGATATATAAGGAGACGATGTATATTCAAGGTTTAACCGAGGATGAGATGTGCAGACCTTTTTCTCTTACCTTAAAAGGGCAGAGCTAGGGTCCTGGTATCAAAGTTAAAACAGGCAAGGCATTCAGAGCTCCCTTTTCGCAACTTGCTCGAGGAATTGTGAGATGAGAATTTATGGAGCGTTCCTTTTATCAAGGATGTGAAAAGTCTATTGCTTGATTATGAACAAGAGGAAAAGGGAAAGTTCTGAACGATTTTGTTGATCGATACACTAGGAAAGTCATTACATTAAGGGCGTTACAACGATGAGCTAGCCTTAGAGGGGTTAAGGAAGGGGCTTAGGACATATAGCTTTGGTACAAAATACAAAAGGATAAATATAATACCTACCAGAAGGCTTATCAGAAAGCAAAGGAGGTGATACTACTGGAGCAAGAAGCAAATGAGAAAAGACAACAAGAGGGGCGCTCTACTCCGATGTTCAAGTTAGTACCTTGATCGGGTGATGTTATGGCTCAATTTTAGTAGCTTGAAATAACTAATGGATGAAGGATTATGCCAGCTAAGAGTTAGGTGACCAAGTAGCACACAAAAACACATGGAGAAAGTGAGTCTGTGTGGACCTTTTGGAAGCTAAAACATTAAATTCGTCCTCAAAGGACAATCTTCAAAGGAAGTTTAAGGTTGTCTCTTGGTTTCTTAGAGAGAAGGATGTGAAGTGACTTGTATTTGTAGTGTAAGAATAATAGAAAATGAGATTTAAAACTTGAAGAAGACCCTCTCTTACCTTGACATAAGTGTCTTTTTATATTATACCTTTGTTGAACATATGATTGGCTAAACAATGTTGCCCCTAGTTCCTCTTTTCCTTCCCTTCCCATGCTTGAAACCTTAGCTTGGAGTCAAGATTAGGGACCACGTGGTGAGCAGGGATTGGTCCTTAAGACCTTATCCAAGATTACGTGCCACGTTGGCATGCTTTAATTTGAGTAAGAGATTACATTATCCCTTGCGTACAGGTGGCGAGTGCTCATTCGCCTCCACTTATGGTCCCCCAATAGGCTGACCACGTCAAGTGGGGCCCCCTTTTTCAGACTACCAAGATGCTACACTGTCTCCTTGGTCAGGTTTCCATTTTGGACAATTTCAGGTGGTCCCCCCAGGTGACCTAGGATCATAGGACACTTTTTTCACACTTTTAGGAGAACCAAATCCCTTTACTTTTGAGCTGTTCCAAAGTGGGGTCCAGTGGTTTTGCCCTATTTGCGTGGACTATTAGTTATAGGCTACGTGGCACTCTTCATGTGAACACCCTTTGCACTACTTGAAGTCGGATCCTGTCTCAACTGGGATCCGAGGTGAGGTGGGCTTCAGCATGAATGGATCGTCCCATAGGTGCCGACTAGAGCGTCGTGGACTTACGTACCGTCACGTGTCTAGTCTATTTTTACTCCATAACAATACCTATCCTGCTTCATCGCGTTAATATCAATTACTTGGAGGGCAGAGGAAGAAGCCCCCTCAATCGACATGCCGACCTTTTGTTTTTTCTTTCGTGTATCAGAGACCACCAAGTCGGGAACTCAGGGAGGAATATTATCAGATAACCATTCTGCTGAGTGAACAATTCCATTTCTCCCCATTTGACTTCCTAAAACTATTCTCTCTTTACCTCCTCTCATGGACCTGGATGCACCTGTAAAAGCTGTTAACTGTTGCATAGCTGCTTTGAAATTGGTTTTCTTCTTGTCATTTTTTAAAGTCATTGAGGTCATACCTGAAAAGAGGAAAATATGTTACCGAAACAAAATATATACACACCAAAAAGTTGATACAAATGGGTAAGCTGAAAATAATATGTATTAAAGTTAAACTTGAACAAATACCTTTTCGCTTAGTTAAAGGAATGGATGAAATCAACCCTGAAGCTTTAAGGCTAAAGTAAGAAAATAAGTCGCGGGAAACTCGGGACTCGACAATAATGGATTGGAGAAGGGCCTCGACTCTTGGCTCTAAGATTGGTTTCCTTCCTCTGAAAGCTACACGAACAACCCACCAATTTATAACTATTTAAGCAAAAAGAAAGGAAAGAAAATGAAATATGGGGGGAAGAAAGAAAACTATCCCTAATTGAGCGTCATTCAAATAATGAGCAAAGTAAGAAGAAAGAAAAAACCTTCGACGGAAAAGGAGGTGGGAACCGAGAACTGTACACCATCTATCATACGAAACTGACCCCATTCCCCACCAACAAAAAACCAATGGTCTTTCCAAGATTTATTTGAATCAGGGAAATCGGGTACAGGTTTTTTGTCTTTAGAACAAGCTGCCAAATAGAAAAATCCAGGATTCGTTTTCGGACCAGCCCTGACCCTGTATAGCCTTCTGAGCTCTAAAATAGTTGGTTTACCATGCCCCAATTCACTCCATAAGACGTACATCCCGACTAAAGCCCTCCAGGAATTTACAACTAATTGGCAGGGAGCTAGGTCTAGCTTGTCCAAAATCTTAATAAAGTAAGATTGAAACGGTAGCCTGAGACCCAGTTCTAATAAAATCTCAAAAATGGCCACCTCCTCTTTTCGGGGTCTACTTGCTCTCTCTCCTACTTTAGGTAACCTCATTGTCACGTAATTTGGTACTTCATATTTAACTCACAAATCCTTTAGGGTAGACTTTCGGATAAATGAGCGAATCCAATCTAGTTCGTAGGAGCTTTCTCGGTTGTAATACAGAGGAACCTTAGACCTAGGAGGTACCGACTCCCCGGTATCAGAAGAATCATCATTATCACCTCTACTATCCGGTGGATCAAGTTTATCAATCACATCTCCAAATTTGCGTCTCAGAACCTCGCTTATTATACACTCAGAGAGGTTATCCACGTTAATAAGATTGGACCTTAGTTTTTTCAAAGGCATTTTTTTATATATATCAAGTAAATCGCTCTTTAGCTCTTCATCTAACTTACCCCAAAATTCCCAATCCGCTGAAGATGATTTTGAGGAACAAATCACTTCATTCATAAATAACTACTCTTAAACAAAAAACTCATTCCCACGAAACAGTTAAAGTTTTTCTTTATTCGACAAACAAGCTCACAAAAATCACAAAGAGCAACAAGGTTCGGACCAAATTTAAGAAGCAAGCGAAGTAAGAAAAAGGACAAACAAGATCTAGGAAGAAGTGAAGGTACCTGGAAGTCGCTCGCAATGCTGAGAAAATGGTAAGTTAGAAGAAGTGGCTCTTTAGAAGTTCATCTGCTCTAAGAAAGATAAAACGGAGATGGAGGATGATGTTAAAAATGTGAGAGAGATTTTCCAAATCTTTCTGACGTCAAAGAGCCAAAGCCTTCAAATCTTAAAATACTTTAGTAGTCTCGCCTAGGAAAATGAACGGACAATAAATGCATATATTTCCTCCAAAAAGGGATCAACTTTAGTATATTACTGAAGACCGTTCTAAAGTTATACAATACATATATAAATATAAATATATATATTAAAAAAAAAAGAAGAAGTCAAATTCTCTGAAAGTTTCCTTAAGATTAAAATTTTCATGAAACCTCAAAATTGGCCCAACTATTGATTTACGATTACATGAAGAATATAAATTTTGATTACTAGTGTTTGAAGTACAAAAATTAAAACTGGGGACCACCTTGTAAAAGAGTTAAATAATTTGGGGCTAATTGAACTTAAAGCCTAGGAGTTGATAAAGAATCTAATTTAACTTTTATAAATAATCCTAATAGGCCAGACCTAGTAAAAATTTTCCTACTAAAAAAGTTTAGAATCATGGTAGTTATTAATTGGATCATCAACAAGAATTAAAAGGTCATTAGAAAATATTAAATGGGAATTAGAATTTAGTTAAAAAACAAAAATAAGTGGGCTCCATTTTTAGTGTTACACACACATATATATGCATATATGCCCGCACACACACATATATATAAAAAGGTTAAGTTTGTACCTGACCACCCTTCATGTCAGCATGGCATTAAATTCTATTAAAGCTATTTCATAAACAATATATACTAGAATACCATATAATGGACCCAGTATGAAATAGAGAATAAAAGCATTAACTGCCCTCAGTAAGTAAAAATATTTATAATGCATTCTCGGTCAATGCATATCGGTTCATGTGTCTCAATGTAGAACCAAGCACTAATACTGTCAGCAGCTAACTAGGTCTTTTCACGCATGCATGGTTAATCGATCCTGCAATCATGTAGCTAACTGAATTAATTAATCGTCTTACTATGAAAAAGTTTCACGTGATTTAGATGCTCATTTCCAGGCGTATACGGCGAACTGACCACCTATTCACACAGCCAAGTTAATTAACTGTTCCATGTTTAAGAACTCATGCAAGTATATACGGTAAATCGACTACCTGGGCACACGACCGAGATAGCTGAAGCATTAGGCAATCGAGTAGTCAAGCATTGGAGCACAAGGATTAAAACTTTAGTTGAAGTTTCAGATAATAGTCATAAATGACTACTACTGAAACTGGGAGATTCCATGTTGGACCCATCCTCTTCAGTTTTTTTTTTATAAAATTGATTATTTTATTTGGACTCAGGATCAAGATCAAATTGACCCAATCATATAAAATTGATTATCATGATTGGACTCATGATTACGATCAACCAACCTTTTTGATGAATTTGTAAAGTACATAATCCAATAACATGATAACCTGACAAAGCCTATTAAATAATAATAATAATTAATATCAATAAAAGTTAAATTATAATTTTTTAAAATTATAATTCTAGTAAGAAACGTAATCACAATCCAATCAAAATAAGTATCTCAATAAAATTAGGAAAAGATAGTATATAAAGGCGGAAGAAAAATAAATAAGGGGTCTTTTTTCTCATACATAAACAAAATTTACTAGTTGATATCAGGTGACAAAATTTAGTATCAACAATAAATTTTATAATAACAAAATAACTTTAACTATTATAAAAATTATTAAATACGCATTCTTAAAAGAATTATTTATTAAAGATTAAAAAATATATATTTAAAATATGTTTGGTACAATAGTTAAAGTATTATTCTTTTTTATGAAAATTTAGTAATTTTATTTAATAATTTTAAAAAAATAAATTTAAGGTATTTTAATCAATTTATTATTTGTAAAAGAGATTTATATCTCTTTTCATAAATTTTTTTTTAAATTGAGATTTTTATAAATTTAAGTGAGTATATGCATACTTTGAAAAATATACCAAATTAATAATTAAAAAAATCTCTTGACCTTTGAGTGGAAAAAACAGACAAGGGTCAACGAAATTTTACATTGTCTAATCTCAACAACTTTTTTGTCAAACGTTTTTTTTTTTATTTTTTTAAAAAAAAAGAAAAAATAATAATAAAAAATTGATTGATTTTGCAAAGCAGCTTTCTCTTTTAGTATTTGTAACAGAGACTGTTTGGAAAGAAAATGAGAGAACTATTTATTTGCTCACTCTTCGAGTTTCGAAACCTTCGTCAACAAGTTATTATATTTATTACATTTATTTTTATTCTTAAGTGAAGCAAAACAGTCATCATCCTGCAATGGGAAATGGGATTTTCAAAGCAAAAGTAGTAGAAATGATTATTGGAAAAAAGAAAGAAAAAGAAAAACGAGAAGACTGAATGAAGTCAAGTGACGAAGACCTCCCTTTTGTGTATTTTGCTTGCTATAACCCTTTGGTTTCATTTTATTTTGAAAGCTTTTAATTAAGTTTCTGTTTGTTTTTTATATTTCGTAGAGCTTTTTCTTTCTTTGGGTAACAGTAAAGAGCTTTTAAAGTTGTACGATGATAAAAAAGATGATTCTTTCTTTTGGTGCATGTCTTTGCACTATTAGATTCCTCTTTTCCTTCGTTGGATTGCATTTTCTGGTTTCTTTGCACTGAAGTAACTTCATTCTCTTTCAACAATTTGGGAATTTAACAGTGTGATTTGTTATTTTTTCGTTATTGTTATGCAGATTGATAGAGCTAGAGAGAAGAAATGATGGAAGGTGAAGGTAGTAGTAGTAGCAGCAAGGAGAAAGCTGTTCCCAATCACTATGATTTCACTGATATTTTGTTTTCTTGGTCACTTGGGGATATATTTAATGATAATCTTTTCAACGACAAGGTTTGCTTTCTTCTCCATTTTCACCTTTTATTTTACAGTTTTTTTAATAATCTATTGCAGATTCTTCTGAAACTGCAGTTATATCTTAATTATGATTACCTTCGTTCGCTTACCCGCCCAATCCCTTTTTGGTTTTTATGCACTACTTGCATTGTCTGACGTCTATATTTTTTAGCACATTAGGATTCTTTCGTAACCTGTTCATTTATGTGACGCATAACGAAGTTGTGATCAATATTTAACATAAATGAACAGAAAATAGAACGAAACTTGACCTTGTATTGCAACAGTGGTACAAGTGCTGCAAAAGTTTTCAAAGTTTAGATCATTTTTCAAAAGGGGTCAAAATTCTGCTCCATAAAGATTTGTAGTTCGAATTCATTATTTTGTTGATAAGTGTCCTTAGATCAGTTTAGCTATATTAAGGATGTTAAACTAATCTTAGTTCTCAAGGAACGTGGGAGAAGACAACCTGTTAGGAAAACTAGTATTCGGATATATTTAAGAATCTAGTCACTACTTGACCTAAAATTTTAAACTTGAGGTAGAGCCCAAAAAGTAATATTTAAGTTCTTCAACATTATCTCTCGCATGCAAGCATGAACTCGTAAAATGGGCTTGTAACAGGGATATTCTAAATAATTATAATTTAATTTGTAGTGCCTGGGGGTTTTCAAACATAATATTATAAGGTCAAACTCGCTCTTATGTCATGTTATCAGTTGACTTGGAAGCTTAAGCTTGAAGGCAAATGCCCTAAGAATAGTATTTAAACTCTTTAACAATATGTATTTTCTCATACATACTAATTAGGCTTAAAGCTGTGCATTTAAACGATGTTCTTTGATCTGTTCAAACAATTGGAGAAGTCCTTGTCTTGCATTTCATTTGAAGGACTATTTCCATACACTAAGAGTATTTTCCAAATCAATACCATTTGATGTTCATCTTCTTCAATTGATGAGATGATTGACCAACAAGTTTCAGATGAGGCTTCTCTTATTTGTGAAGGCTTTCACATCGAGTCTCTTGCACTCAGCTATTTCTTATTAGCAAGCTAGCTTCAAAGATAGTATTAACGCTATAAATAGTTCATGCAAGTGCTCTCAACATTGTATGAGGCTAGATTAACATGAACATGTACGTGACTGGTCATCTTATGTGCAAACCTTTAAACGTCCACGCTTGTTGGCTAGCTGTGTTTCTGCTATATATTAAATCTAAGATCTTTGTGGTATTGTCCTCTTAACATGTTTATGCCAGTTAGGTTTGTCTTATATTTGAGTTTATAGCGTCTGTCAAATATTTCGTTTGATATTCTTTTCTGAACCGAACAACTGATTCAATCCTTGTAGGTGGAAAAAATTTCATTATCATTTCAATCTGTTGATCAATATTTTGGGTCCTTTGTTTTTCCTTTATTGGAAGAAACGCGAGCACAACTGTTTTCAAGCGTAGAAACTATTTCAAGAGCACCTTTTGCTGAAGTAGTTGCTTTTGAGGAATCCAAGCCATATGGAACAAAGTTATATGATGTTAAGGTTGATAACTGGAAGAACAGATTCAGTAATCGTGGGAAAGAACCATACAAAACATTGCCAGGGGACATTTTAGTGCTGGCAGATGCTAAGCCCGAAACTGCTGATGATTTGCAAAGGTTGGGAAGGGTATGGACTTTTGTATCAGTCATAAAACTCCCAGAGGATGAGGATGAAACTGATACTACTTCAACTTGCTTCAAAGTTAAGGTTGATAAAGACATCCAAGTCAATGATAATAGGAAATCATTGTATGTGATTTTCTTGTCGAATATACTTCCCAACCGAAGAATATGGATCTCATTGCGTAGGCATGGAAATTTAAGGGTTATCAACGAAATTTTGTGCACCGATGTGGTGGTAAGTGTTTCATAGACGATTTCTTTTTTTCAGATTTTCTTTTTCTTGATACCATAGCATTAGCATTAGATTTTCTTTTGTATCAGTCATAAATGTTTCATAGTTGAATGTACTCTTGCTTTCTGAAAATAACTGTTGAGATTTTATTTGGAATTTTCAATTTAAGTGTCAGACTGAGAAAGAATGTGAACTCTATCCTGTGCAAAGTGAGCGGATCTGGGATGAGATATCTGGTCATCGTTTATCATCTGTCCTGAATGATTCACAACTAGAGGCTGTTTATTCTTGTCTTGGTAGAATGCATAGCGATCTTGACCACAAGGCCTCTGTTGACCTTATATGGGGTCCTCCAGGGACAGGGAAAACTAAAACTGTTAGCATGCTGGTCTTTATTCTCTTGAAAATGAATTGCAGAACACTTGTTTGTGCTCCAACAAATGTTGCAATTAAAGAAATGGCGTCTCGTGTTCTAACATTAGTGAAAGAATCAGTTGAAAGAGATTCTCGTGGACATACTCTGTTTTATCCGTTGGGAGAGATTCTCTTATTTGGAAATCATGAGCGACTCAAAGTTGATGCAGGAATTGAACATATATATTTGGACTATCGCATTAAGAGGCTGGCAGAGTGCTTTGCACCACTTACTGGATGGAGGCATTGCTTTGCTTCCATGATAGATTTTCTGGAGGATTGTGTTTCTCAATATCATATCTTTTTGGAAAATGAATTGATGAAGGAGGGAGATGGTAATAAACATGAGATCAGAGGGAGAGAGTCCGGGAAGGAAATTGATGGGAGCAAGCCTTTTCTTCAGTTTATGAGAGAAAGGTTTAAATGCACTGCAACTCCACTTAGGAATTGCATTTTTAACTTGGGTACTCATGTACCCAAAAGTTACATTTTAGATAATAATTTTCAAGACATGGCAGCCCTCTTAAATTTACTTGATTCTTTGGAAACTTTATTGTTTCAAGACTCTGTGATTTCTGAAGAAGTTAAGGAACTTTTTTCGCATTCACCAGTTGAAGATTTCTCTCAGGCATTTTTGGGTAAAATGTACCTGTCGCACTTGCACCAGATGAGAAGTGAGTGTCATTCTGTTTTAAGAAATCTTTGGAGTTCTTTTAATGATCTTCACCTTCCAAGTGCTATGAGCAAAGAATCTCTTAAGGATTTCTGTCTTACAACGGCTTCCTTAATTTTTTCCACTGCTTCTAGTTCTTTTAAGCTGCATTCAGTTGCAATGGAGCCGCTGAAGTTTCTGGTCATCGATGAAGCTGTACAGCTGAAAGAGAGTGAGTCAACCATACCTCTACAGCTCCAGGGTGTAAAGCATGCTATTCTCATTGGTGATGACTGCCAATTGCCAGCAATGGTTGAAAGCAATGTAGGTTGTTGGTATTTGGACATGTTCTTTCCTTTTTCTCCTTTGCATTCCCCCCCTTCTGATGTTTGAACTTGAGTTCGAATATTTTTATTGCTATACATTTTTATATTTTCTTCTTCTCTTATTCATTTTTCTTTTATCCTTTCAATCAGGTTTCTGATGATGCTTGTTTTGGTAGAAGTTTGTTTGAGAGGTTGAGCTATTTGGGGCACCCAAAACACCTACTGAGTATGCAGTACAGAATGCATCCATCCATTAACTTCTTTCCAAACTCATACTTTTATGACAAAAAGATTGTTGATGCGCCAAATGTTAAAAAAGGAAGCTATGAAAAACACTATTTGCCGGGGCCAATGTATGGACCCTATTCCTTCATCAATATATTTGGTGGAAGAGAAGAGTTCATTGATAGCTATAGAAATATGGTTGAGGTATCTGCAGTGATGAAAATTCTGCAGAATTTGTACAAAGGTATGTGTTGGAGTCCATTTCATATTACTGTCTAAAGATACTTTTTTTTTAACATGTGAACTGTCAGCCTCATTGTATAACTACTTAATTGATTTCTGATACTGCCTTTGGTAAACAATATATGCTTCAAATCTTGTGTACTTAGTTCTGCTACCATGATTGTTTTTTCCACCGAATATTACACTGTATTCCCTTTTTAGTTTAATGCAGGCAATGATCCATATTATTGCTTGTTGTCAAACCTAATTTTTCTTTTTTCCTTCCAAAAAAAAAAAAAAAGAGGAAAGGTGATTTATTATTTAGATTCAATCTGCAATTTTAATTGATTGAATTATACAATTATGACATAAATGAAAAATGGTGTGAGCATTCTGACTGCATTACTGAGGAAGTGGTATTCGTGTCATCTCAACAAAATCTGCATCCTTTGGCTTTCCTAAGTCCATAAAGTAAATTTCTCCTCTTCATATCAAAGTGTATTGAAAAATGTGTATCAAGATAAAGTTTTTCGTTTTATCTATTTGCCATGGATAGTTATAATTAATAATAATCTATCTCCTTTTTGATATCCTTGTAATCTATAATGTGCAGCTTGCAATGGCTCAAAACAGAAGATTAGCATTGGTGTAGTCTCGCCTTATAGTGCTCAAGTAGCCACAATTCAAGAAAAACTTGGAAGTAAATATGAGAACAAGGATGGCTTTTCTGTGAAAGTGAAGTCCATTGATGGTTTCCAGGGAGGAGAGGAGGACATTATAATAATGTCAGCCGTAAGATCCAACAGTGGTGGAGCAATTGGATTCTTATCCAAGCCTCAGAGAGTTAACGTTGCTCTTACAAGGGCTAGGTAATACTTAAAATCTTAGAGTACATTTTGTTTGGATTATTTTAACATCTATGGTGAATAACTGCTGTCCATTTGACACATTGTAGGCACTGTCTTTGGATTTTGGGAAATGCAAGAACTTTAACTCGTACTGAATCTGTTTGGGAAACCTTAGTCCGTGATGCGAAGGCTCGTCATTGTTTCTTTAATGCTGATGAAGATAAGGATTTGGCCAAAGCAATATTAGAGGTCAAGAAAGAGCTCGATGAATTGGATGAATTGCTTAATGGGGAAAGCATACTTTTTAGAAGTCAGAAATGGAAGGTATTTAGTCTCAGTTGTCAAACTTTTGTTTGCAATCAGTCTTTTCTGTTAAGGCTGGTGCGGATATCGTTCTTAACTTCTTTCTCCTTATTTCCAGGTTATTTTTAGTGATAACTTTCTGAAATCTTTTAAAAAGCTGACCTCAGGCCAGACAAAAAAGTCAGTTATTAGCCTTCTACGGAAACTTTCTAGCGGCTGGCGACCTAAGAAGAGGAACATAGACTCGGTGTGTGAAAGCTCTTTACACATCATTAAGCAATTCAAGGTTGAAAGTCTTTACATAATCTGCACAATTGACATAATGAAGGAATTGCAGTACATCCAAGTTTTGAAAGTCTGGGATATATTGCCTTTGGAGGATGTCCCGAAATTGGCAACGCGCCTAGATAATATATTTGTAAAGTACACTAATGATTATATCAACCGTTGCAAGGAAAAGTCTTCTGAGGGGTATGTGTATAGTTTTTAACCCTGTTGGGTATGAATTAGTGTTCTAATTCCAAAACTCTCGATGCCATGTTGCTTGGATTAATGGGAATATGATTTTTTTTTTTTTTTATGTTTCATTGAAATTTTGTTTCTAACTATTTTTTGCTTGTTTCTTTTCACAAAGGAATTTGGAGGTTCCAAAGACTTGGGCAGCCTCTTCAAATATTGTGAGGTTCAAGAATCTTGCTGACAATGAAAGTGGGAGTGATTTAACTGGGGCTGCTTCTGATAGTAGCAGCTATATTGAGAATTCAAAGGTCATTGACAGTCTGCTGCTGATGAAATTCTACTCCTTATCAACGGGTGTAGTGAGTCACCTGCTCTCTGACCGTGACGGTAGAGAATTGGATCTTCCATTTGAAGTAACAGATGAACAATTGGAGATGATCGTTTTTCCCAGAAGCACCTTTATACTTGGTCGGTCGGGTACTGGGAAAACTACTGTTCTTACAATGAAATTATTTCAGAAAGAAAAACTGCACCATATGGCAGAGGAAGGATTCTATGGAGTAAATAAAAATACACCTTTGCATAGTGGCCTGGAAAATGAGGCTGAGGATAATGTGGAGGAAAGGGATTCCTTGCGCCAATTATTTGTGACAGTCAGTCCTAAGTTGTGTTTTGCTGTAAAGCAACATGTTTCTCAGATGAAAAGGTACGCTTGTTTTTCAATGAAAATGGCTCTTAGATTTTTGTTTTGCCAAGTTTCTTTTTCACCTTAAAACTAGAAATGATAAATTTCCTTGATTTTGGGTAAGTTAGGTTCTATATTATTGGTTCTTCTCCTCTTTTCTGTTGTGGGTAATTAGAAAATTCAATTTTGTTTCTCTTGTGGCCTCTACTTCAAAGGACTTCTGAGACTCGGATACAATTTCTTTTTCCTTTTTCTTTCAGCTTAATTTGGAATGGGTTGTAAGATAGTCTGGTGAGGCTGGTTTAGATTCCTGGTCAGATTTTGCAGCTGTCTGATATCCTGCAAGTTTTGGTTCAAGGGAGCTGGTTTTTCTGACTATGGCTAGTTTAGATGAGTAATCATCTTTTGGTATAGATTTTACTTCCTGTATAAATTTGTTTTGCTCACCAGTGAACCTATATAAAGTTGTTTTGCTCACCAGTGAACCTATATAAAAGTTGTTTTGCTAACCAGTAAACCATCATGGTGTTATGAAATTGAAATCTTATAATCTACGCCTATAAATTTCAAATGGTGATGGGTATGTTTTATGCAGGCCAAGTTTAATGCCGAAGTTCATTGCCAAATATCGGTTCTCCAATTTTTTTTTTTTGTTCGACGTTGTTTTCTCCCTTTCATATGATTGAAATTAATAACTTCTAATAATTTTGATGACGGTGTTTTAGTTTTCCACTTTTATGTGGGCACATTTCTAGGTGCATTTTCTCTTGGAATGTCATGGAACACAATACGTTAGGTTTCTTCTGCCCTGAAATAGAATAGCAGTAGGACTAAGAGTTCTAACAGCATGAGAGCTGGGATTAGCTCATTAGCTTAAGTTTACATGGGTTTAGTGCTTTTGATAATAAGATTATGGGGTAAATCCTTTTTGCCCTTGTGTAGAAACATATATTCAAGTAAAGGGAAAGTCAAAACTTTCTTTGTTTGTCTTTATTATGTTTTGTTTTATTTTTTGAAGCACCATTTTTCGAATTCAATAGATAAATCAATTGTTTAAAAACATTAGGGAATTTCTTTCTCTGTTATAATATTGAATTTTGAAAACAAATAGATCAAATTTACCAAGCATCATCTCATTGGAATTGTTTTCTGTCCCAATAGCATGGAAATAGAAATTTATTATTTAATATGAGCTGCAGTTTTCAATTTCAAACTGTTGTGCATCTGAACCTTCTATTTACAAAATAAGCTCTTGCTTTCTGGAAACTATTGGTATTTTGACATGTTGATTTTGATTGATGCATCTGTTAAATTATCTGACAATTGTGAGTTGCAGCAGAACTGAGTTGAAGGAGCCTAGTATTGATCACTGCTGTTTACTTATTGCCTTGAACTACAGTATTTAGCATCTTTAGGTTCTCAGCTTTGTTTGTTAAATTGCTTTATAATACTAATGTACTGCTTCACATTTGCTACATGGAAGATGCTTCCTGTCTAATGACAGGCCTTGTTAAATCTGCAGCTCTGCCTTTGGTGGGGAGTTTCCTGCAGAAAGCAGTTTAATTGATATTGATGATATTGATGATGCGGCACAATTCAAGGATATCCCGAATTCTTTTGTTGATATTCCAGCTAAGTATTACCCTCTTGTCATAACATTCCATAAGTTCTTGATGATGCTGGATGGGACTTTGGGAAATTCATACTTTGAGAGATTTCATGACATAGAGAAACACTCTGATGGTTGGACTCAACATTTAAGATTAGTTTCCTTACAGAATTTTATAAGGACGAAGGAAGTAACTTATGAAAAGTTTAGTTCCTCATACTGGCCCCATTTTAATTCACAACTCACAAAGAAGCTTGATTCCTCTAGAGTCTTTACTGAGATTATATCTCATATAAAAGGCAGCCTCCAATCCATGGAGGTTGGTGATGGTAAACTCGGGCGAGAGGATTATGTTCAATTATCGGAGAGCAGGGCTTCCACCTTAAGAAGGCAGAAGAGAGAGAGAATTTATGACATCTTTGAAAGTTATGAACAAATGAAGGTGAGAAATGGTGAATTTGATTTGGCTGATCTGGTTATTGATCTTCATCGTCGACTTAAATCAGAACGTTATAAGGGCGATGGAATTCATTTTGTTTATGTTGATGAAGTTCAAGATCTTACAATGAGTCAAATTGCTCTTTTCAAATATATTTGCAGAAATGTTGAAGGGGGTTTTGTTTTTTTCGGGAGATACAGCACAAACAATAGCTAGGGGAATCGACTTCAGGTTTCAAGACATACGATCTCTGTTCTACAAGAAGTTTGTATTGGAATCAAAAAATATTGGAAATGATGCAAGGAAAGAGAAAGGACAACTCTCAGACATTTTCAGTTTGAGTCAGAACTTCCGTACCCATGCAGGTGTTCTGAAGTTAGCTCAAAGCATCATCGATCTTCTTTACCGTTTCTTCCCTCACTCTGTTGATGTTTTAAACCCTGAGAAGAGTTTTATATTTGGGGAGCCTCCTGTTTTGCTTGAATCTGGGGACAATGAAAATGCAATCATAAAAATTTTTGGAAATAACAGAAGTGTTGGTGGGAATATAGTTGGCTTTGGAGCAGAGCAAGTTATATTGGTGCGGGATGATTTTGTTAGGAAGGAAATTTCTAGCTACGTTGGAAAGCAAGCTCTTGTGCTGACAATTGTAGAGAGCAAGGGCCTTGAATTTCAGGTAATTTGCTATTGCAAAAGCTTTTTCACCATGCACAATGTAGGATAAGTATATCTGTGTACTAATATAGAATTGCAAGTTGGTGACTATTCCAGGACGCTTTGTTGTCTGTAGCAAAATTTCCTCTTATAGCTAAGAATGAAAACAGAGGAAGATCATATACCCCCATTATATCCTCAGATGGTGTGCTTGAAATAATAACTTAGTACTAGATATTTTAAAATCAGGTTAGTAATGGCCAAAAGTTTTATCTTAATTCAATCAATTTCAACTTTTACCTAAAATCCAAATCTCTCTGTTTTGTTTCATGAATCTCAAGCAAAATTAGAAGCCTATTGCTTCCACTCTGATTTGAATGTCTAAAATGTTTTTAATTCATATATTCAGGTTCCCATGCCTTCTGCATCCGCAGTAGTTATTATGAATCCTATGTTTTCCATTACTGAACTGTGCATTCTCCTCCTATAGGATGTACTGTTGTACAACTTTTTTGGCTCTTCACCTCTTAAGAATCAATGGAGAGTGATATATGAATATATGAAGGAACAAGATCTGCTTCACTCCACATCACCTAGGTCCTTTCCAAGCTTCGATGAGGCTAAACACAACGTCTTGTGCTCTGAACTGAAGCAACTATATGTAGCCATCACTCGCACAAGGCAAAGATTGTGGATTTGGGAAAATATAGAGGAGCTGTCAAAACCTATGTTTGACTATTGGAAGAAAAAGTTCCTCGTTCAAGTCAGGCAGCTGGATGATTCACTGGCACAGGCAATGCAAGTTGCAAGCAGCCCACAGGAGTGGAAGTCACAGGGAATTAAGGTTTGTCTAATTTTACCATATGCTTTTGACTGTATTGACACTTATTGATATAAGTTTACTGTTATTATCATCTCTTTATTCTTTGCAACCTTTTCCTTGAAATGATATTTGACATTCATATTAGAACTACTATTATTAGGATTACTATTATTATAATTGTCAATATACTGATTGTCACATGTACTTTGAGAAGACATTTTTTGGTTAAAGTTTTACTTGAAAAACTTCAAGGTTATTACATATAAAAACATAATCATGAACAATCAGGTCAAGTATTGTGATGCTGTTATTGTTATCTTCTATTTGTGCCATCAAATTCATGTTATTGTTGATACCTCGCATTTGTGATGGATGTGTTATTGCTTTTTTTTTTGTCTGCTAACTAATGTTGTTTTCAGCTATTTTATGAGCATAACTATGAAATGTCAACTATATGCTTTGAAAGAGCCCAGGATACTTACTGGGAAGGAAGGTCTAAAGCAACTGGCCTGAAGGCAGCTGCTGATCGCATTCGCAGTTCAAACCGTGAAGAGGCTAACATTATGCTTAGGGAAGCTTCCAAAATATTTGAAGCCATAGGCAAGGCTGATTCGGCTGCTAGATGTTTCTATGATTTAGGGGAGTATGAAAGAGCAGGTATGAATTTGATATTTATTGTCGATGGAATCTAATGCCATTTTATGGCTGAAGTTTTCCTTTCCTTTTTTTTCTTTTTTCTCTTTTTGTTCTTGTTCTCATGTCTATGGAGCTTAAAAATCTTCTCATCATTTCCAATCTACATGGTACTTAACTGCTGACACATCTTGTGATGTTGGGGATTTGGTATGCTTGCCATAGTTATTGTTGAGGATTTGATGCAAGTTTGAGAATTGTAATTAATATTTCCAGTTTTGTGGAATAATATGATTTAAAAATAACCTAAAAGTTGTGGTTGTTGATAGATGATAGATCTTTTCAGTAAATAGACTATTGACCCATGCAATTTTGAGAATGGTAATTTTTATTACCAAATTTATGGATACTTTGATTTAAGAATAACTTAAAAGTGCTTATATACACTTTCCTGGCTCTTCTGTCTTCTTGCATTCTTGCAGGCTTCTGTGACTAAGGAATCTCAAGACTCTTCTTCTCTCTCCATTGTTTTTTAGTAGGGAAAGAGTTTTGGGTTAATTGTCTGTGTGTGTGTGTGAGTTGAATGTGTCTTACAGTGAAGTAATTGTTAATGTATCTGTGTATTGGATAGTGTGTTCATTTGCACAAGTATTTCTCCTCCTTTTTTCCTCATTATTCCCTAAGCATTCTCGCAGTTGTTATTGAAAAAAAAGGAAAAAGGAAAAAAAGAGCTCGATAATGTGTTTGGTACTACTATGGGATTGTAAATTCAACAATCAAAATTAACTTCTTGTTCCCACAGGTAGGATTTATTTGGAAAAATGTGCAGAACCTGAGCTGGAAAGAGCTGGGGAATGTTTTTGTTTGGCAGGATGCTATGAGCTTGCGGCAGATGTATATGCCAAGGGCAATTTTTTCTCGGAATGTTTGGCTGTTTGCTCCAAAGGAAAACTTTTCGACACTGGTTTGCAATACATCAACTACTGGAAACAGCATTCTGATACAGATGTTGGTTTAGCTAGAAAAAGTGAACAAATAAACAAAATTGAACAAGACTTCCTACAGAATTGTGCTCTTCATTATCATGAGCTTAAAGATAACAAATCAATGATGAAATTTGTTAAAGCTTTTCATTCCATGGATTTAATACGCAACTTCTTGAATTCTAAAAGTTGCTATGACGAGCTTTTGGAGTTGGAAGAAGAAGCAGGAACTTCATGGATGCTGCAAATATTGCAAAACTCAGAGGAGATATTCTTCGAACAGCAAATCTGTTGCAAAAGGCAGGAAATTTCAAAGAAGCTTCTATACTTACACTGAACTATGTACTTGCCAACTCTCTTTGGTCAACTGGGAGCAAAGGCTGGCCCTTAAAGCAGTTTAGTCAAAAGGAGGAGCTTCTGGAAAAAGTCAAGTCATTAGCTAAGGATGACTCATGCCAATTCTACGAATTTGTTTGTATGGAAGCTGAAATTTTATCATCTGACCATGGTGACTTGTTTGTAATGAATCAGCAGTTGAATGCTTCTAAGAGACATCAGAGTTTCAGTGGTGAAATATTATCTTCTAGAAAGATTCTGGATGTTCATCTTCATACAAATTCCTCGAAATATGTTTTGGATGATGAACTGGTTTTTGATCTCATAACCTATTCGGAGGAAACAATTTGTAGGAACAGGGTTTCTGTTCAAACCATGTTTCACTTTTGGAATTGCTGGAAGGATAAGATCGTGAACATACTTGAATATCTCAGATGTCTCAAAACTCAAAATGTTAATGACTATAGAAGTTATGGAGATTTCTGCTTGAGTTACCTTGGAGTCTGGAAGCAATACAGTAATTTGAATACCATCTATCTTTTGTTGAACTCTGATGCTGACTGGGTGCAAGAATTGGACAAAAGATATGCTCGAAGGAATGGGAAGCTCCTCTCTGTAGATGTCCGCCAGCTAATCTCTGCTGCTGGCAGTTACTGGAGTTCGGAATTGCTTGCTGTTGGTATGAAGGTGTTGAACAATCTTGAAGACCTTTATAAGCAGTCATCCAAGAATTCATCATCTGTGTTCTGCCAAGTCATCTGTTTGTGTTGCATCCATAAGGTTGCAAAATTTCTCACGAGTTCCAAATTTCTGTACCATCACTACCACAAAACTAAGATACAGAGATTTGTTGAACTATCAATGGAGCACTTTTTTGACTCCGTTTTTCCTCTAGACTGGCGAAAGTCACTGAGAAAGAATGTGATTTCTCTGAGAGGAACTGAGGTTTATAGAAATGCAGTCCAAGATCTTATTTCTTGGCGCATTGGCCTGAAGGATGAGCTTTCTTATGGTGAAATTGGATATGTGGTAGTGATGATTCTTGGGTCTGGTAAGCTGAGCAATGATCTGTACAAGAGTGTTGCAGAAAGATTTGATGGAAATACTCCATGGAAGGAATTTGTACAGAGTCTCTCTGGGAATATGGAATTAAAAGACATGTCTCATATTAAGAAATTCCATGGGGCAATGGTAGATACTTATGAAGCCAATTGGAGAAGAACCGACTTTATGTCACCTGCTTGTTTCCTGTACCTTATTGAACGCCTTTTGATCTTGTTGTCTAGCATCCAGGGGTACATTTTTACCACCAAGTCATCTTTTATTGATTGGCTTATCAATAACCAGGAAAGGAGTGCGAAGCCAACATCCGGATTAGTGATAGATATGCGACAATCCTTGGGAGGTATACTTGAGTTTGTTGTTAACATTGTTCGGCGGTTCCTTTATGATGACAAGGAAATGGTGGCGTGGATAAAAAACTCTAGTACCAAAATTAAGGACTACCATGCATTGGTGGTTTTGAGATTGGTTGTGATTGTATGTCTGATTCATTTGAACTTTGGCAACTGTGAAAACATTTTGCTTGACTTGCTGCATAGGAACTATATTTCGAATAAGTTGCCAAGGGATTTTTATGATGCCCTCCGCAGAAGACGAAACCAGAATGGTATTGCTGAAGCATTTAAAAAGATTGGCAATCCTATTGTAATTGTGAATTTGTGGGAGGATCGTCCACATTTTGCATGTCCAGATGCAGTTTTTGTGGACATGAAGGGCAGCAAATGCAAGGAGGACATACTAGAAATCTTGTTTCCAATAAATGCAGCCTCTCAAGGCCATTCTGGAGCTGCTAAACTGGACGCTGCCAATTTACAAGGGGAACTGCTTTCTGCTAAGAGTTATGAATGTGGAAAGAGTTTAAATCATTTATCTTCTAATTCTGCCTCTCAGCAACATCAGGAATGAATACCACGAATGTAAAAGCAGGTGATCTGTCGATGAAACTTGAACAATTCTGGAAAATATTTGAAGCGTTTGAGTCTGAAGACGTGTTCAAATCCTCAACCATTAAGGTACTGCCAAATTCTATCAAATTGTCAGTTGACTTGAAAAGTTTAAAGCATGTTATAAATTACTTGCAGTAATGGTAATAATGTCTTACCATTTTTGTTTGTTGATTTATGTTCTTTTGTGTATTTTATATATAGGAGGACGTGGAGACAAGCATTCAACTTTTAGCTGCTGCAATGGATGAATGCTCTCTGAAGAACTCTGATTATGCTGAAGCCAAAAGCCAAATGAGCGTAGCAGCTAGCATGCTTGAGGATTTGAAGCAACTTCATGCTGCACTTAATGGTCTGAGGTCAGTTTGAAAACAGTGCTGAATTGGGTCAAAGATTCTTGTGTGAAGCTGCTGTATACATAATTTTTAGTTCATAGGAACCTGCAATAGTTTAATCATGATTGATGCATTATGAATATGGACGTAATTTGTTTTCTTATTTTATTTTTGTTCTTTAATGATCTTCAGTGAAGGAAAACTGGAGAGGATTTCAGGAGTGGTTGAAATATACAAGAAGTTGCAGTCAAGGAGACCAAATATGGAACCTTTCTTAAATCAGCTATTCTTGGACCATTACACAAATCTTAAGGGCAAGGCAGTGGAGATGGGCAACGCACCAGCTGACAGCAATGCTGATAAAGGTAATGAGGGAAAGATGAAGGCAATGACAACGCCAGCTTCTAAAGGCCAAGGGCAAAGCAGCGGTCAGAAAACTGAAAACAAAGGAACAGGAAAGAACTTCAAGAAAAACAAAAAGAGTAAAGGCGGGAGGAGAAATAGGTAGCACTTAAGCAGATATATATATGTATATATATTTTCTTTTTACTACACTACCAAGGTTGTAAAGGGAACATACAATTTGGGTCATTTTCTTTGCATAAGTTTCATAGTTATGTGGAGGCATGCATCTTAGTGAAGAAACATGATCCACTTCAGTGATACTCTTCCTCTAATGGGCTGTATATTATAAAACTTTGTGGTACATATGGCATTAAGATTAGCACGATATGATAGAGCTTGTTCACTCAACACCTATCACAGAGGCACCAGTACTACAAGTATAGAATAATTAAAATCAGGGCCAAAACAGAAGCAACCGATAGTTATCGTATGAGAACATCATCCAAATATACTTCATCACAATCAATCCCTAAACTGAATATACTAGACAATCAACATTAATTTGTCACTACAAGAACCAAGAAATGGTTTCTGCTCAACCCCTTGCTCAACTCACGAACTACAACCCCTTTAATGGACCCCAAATATTGTTTCTGTTTGAATAAAGTTGGAAAAAAACGTTGTTTTAAATTATGCTTACTAATACAATGGATTTGGATCTTTCAATGCGGTTGGTACTGAATTTGGTAACCATGACAACAGATATGCAGTTGATGAAATTGAAGGAGTCCCATCTTGTTCAAGGCAACTCCAAGATGGCTGTATTTCTTTCATACTCACAGTAGAGAAAGTTTCATTATCTATGATCACTATAATTCTGTTTGGAAATAAGCAACAAAATACATGAACTACTGAGTTGCAGCGAATCCCTTATGTGAGCTAGCTAATGTAATTACTTAATTCATTCTCATGAAATATAATATAACAATGAAACAGAGTACAAGACCAAACAGAAGAAAACATTTATAACTAAACTCTGTCTTTTTCCCCTTATTTCTAAACTAGCAATTTGTGAAACTCAAATAAGGTTTCCAACAATTAATTAAACTTAATTAGAGGAAGATGATTATTACCAAAAACTCAAAGAGAAAGAGCCAGAAGTCAGTTGTTATCGTCGTTGGCCCCAAAGAGCTTCATCCTTGATAATGGAGTCCTCAAATAACCCTCAACTTCAAATTTCTTAGGTGAAAGCTGTCTATATTTAGCAAACTGTTCTTTAGCTTCAGCATTCCTATCAAGCAAACTATAAATCATTCCCTTACAGAAATAAGGCCTGAAATCATATGGGTCCTCTATTTCCAACTCTTGATAACTCTTCAAAGCCTCCTCCACATTCTTCTGCAGGAACTGTACTTGTGCCATTATCAACCTCACATCTCTGGCTTCTTTGACTTTGTTTTGCTCTTGGGCAATTTCCAAAGCTTCTTCTAATCTCTTTATAACCGCTTCTCCTTCCCCACATCGGTCCATTAACAATGCATTCTCAAACAATGCCTCGAAAGACAAAGGATTACAGGAAAGAATTTCTTCAAACACATTGCGAGCGTCTTGGGTCTTACCCATTTCGCTAAGCAATCTGGCCCTCAAGAATTTCCAGTCAATAACTTCAGGCTGCGCAAGAACTAAGCGTTCGAGTATGCTAAGAGATTCCTGATCCTCGCCATTTTCAAGCTTCTGTTGCAAAAGGGTTTTAAGCGATTCAATGGCTCCTCCTTCTTGTTCTTCTTCCACATGGTTTTCAGTGAGCGTCACTGGAGAAGGAGTAAGAGATTCAGCTTTGGCAGGGAATTTAGAAGCGACGGAAAGCGATGCGCCTGCTAAAACAATACTTGTGGCAAAGGACTTCAGGGTTTGTGTTAAAGCAGTGCTGTTATGATTGGAATTGGAACAATTTCTAATCTTACAGGATGATGGGTTATTGTTGTTCTTGGTTTTGAGATTGAAAACAGAGAGTGAGGAGGTGAGAATTGAAGAAGAAGAAGACATTGTTAGATTTTAGTAATGGGGATGATATCAAGGTTTAGGGTTTATGTTTGTTGCCAAAATGAAATCTTAATAGTGAAGGAAAGGTCAGGTCATTATTTGTAGTTCAAATTTATTATTAGCTATTCATACCACATCACTCTTTAAGTCTAACTCATTGAACTGGAATGAAATGTAGGAGATTGACTCTATCATAAACACATCCCTAAATTTAATTTTAAGTTTTGAATTTTGCATTATAGTTTTAATTTTTATTTTATATAAATTCAAAATTTTCTATTTAAAAATAATGTAACAATGTAAATACAATTAGCCAACTCCTTCTATTGAAAATATTTTCAATAAATAAAACACATTGTCTTGTCAAGATTTTTTAAAGGAATGGAAAAGAAAACATAAAGGAATTAGACAAATAATGGTATTCTTTTATTTAATTTAAAACATGAAATTATATAGAGAAAAATTTAATGTATTTCTTAACCAAAAAATTTTATACCCACTAATTTTATTTTAAATATAATTTAATTTATTCTTAAATTTTAATCCTACAGTGGAATAAACATGGAAAATCAAAATGAAAAAAGAGAAAACAATTACCACTTTTCTATTAGTAAAAAGTTTATTCCTTATCTGCCTGAAATTAGGAACCGTAAATAAAAAATAATATATATATTTATTTAGATAAAAATATTTTTTATTAAAAATTAATTTATTACTTAAAAAAATTTTAATTGCATGCCAATTTTATTTCAAATAATTTTTAACCTTAACCACTCTTTTATGAATAGTTTATAAATAATGAAGGTTTAAGAGATTAAGAAGATCTGGGAGTGTGAACAAAGTGAAAAAATAGTAAAAAATAAAATAATTATTTATTTCTTATTAAATATTATAGATATAAAAAAAAATAATTTTATATAATTAAAAAAATAAAATTTACTTATATATAATAATAAAAAAATTTAATACATACTTAAAATTTTACCTTTTAACACTATAAATTAACCATCCAATTCCATCAAAATGACTATAATTCTCTGATATTTATCTTATAGATCAGATAAAATTCGAGAATTTTAATTTAAAAAATTAAAGTAATTATAAATTTAATAAATATAAAAAATTAAAGTTAAATTTATTCAATAATTATCATAATCCTAACTTCATTTCAAATATAGTAAAACCCTAACCCTAACCCTAATCCCAATCCTAATCCACTACGACCGCTCTACAATTTGCCACCGTCCTTCTATCTCCCCGTCTCCTCTCCAAAGTTGCCGCTCCAGGCCTCTGAAAATTCGCCTCTGCCCTTTCCTCTCCCCCTACAATTCGCAGCCGCGCTTTCTATCCCCCCACCCGTGCAAAATCGCCATCGTGCTTTCTCTCCCCTCACTCTGCAAATCTGCCGCCGTGCTTTTCTCTCCCCCTACTTTGCAAATTCGTTGCCTGCTTTTCTCTCCCCCTAGTCTGCAAATTCGTCGCATTGCTTTTGTCTTCCCTAGTCCTCCACAAATCTGTCACCGTCCTTTTCTCTCCTCATACTGTTGTACAAATCCATTGCAGTTATCAACTGCACTCGCTGCCATTATATTCTCACAATTTGTTTTTTGTTTTTTGGACAGTTGAGTCTCGTCCACGGAGGGGTTTGGTGAGAAATGGTGACTTATTAAAGGAGTTGAGGAATATTTGATCAAGGATATTTTGATATTGTTGGGATGATGTAGAGAAAGATAAAAAGAATTAATATGTTTAAGGTTTGATTATTATTAGTAAGTTTTATTTTTCCTCCGCAATTTGCTCTCGCTCTCTATTGAAAGTCTGAACTCATACATAGATCACAAAAGAGTATAATTAGTGGCAATTTTACTAATTATTTAAAGAGGAACGTGAGTGGTATTCTTTTTTTAACGTTAAGTCCAAAATTTTAAGAGAAGTATTTGTTAAAATTTATAATTAATAATTTATATTTTATTAAAAAAATAAATTATTTATATATTAAAATAAGTTAAAATATTTTTTTTAAAAAATTAAATTTAATATTTAAATTAAAATGTATATTAAATAATTAATAACATATATAATATATATATTAATGAGAACAAGCATATTGTGAAATTATTTTTATTAGCAGTAATAAATTATAATTAATAAATATAATTTTTTATTAAGAATGTCTTTATTATAGAAATATATTATAAAGTTTGTTAAATATAATTAAATGTGTAACTGATGTAAATAGTAAGTAATATATTTTTTTTCTCCAATGTAAAAGTCACATTATTAACAAGCTTATTTTTATATTTTTTATTAGAATTTAAATATAAAGAATTTTTAACTCCTACAGTAGTATAAAGATATTTCATTAAGAGAATTTATATTTTTTAAGTATTAAAATATTACATTTTAATATATTTTTTTTACAACGAGATATTGCCTAATATAAAATAAGTAGTCAAAATATCTCTTAACTTATTCTTAAAATTTTAGTAGTTAAAGGATCGACTATATTTAATAATTTTATTGTCATAATTAAAAAATATTTTATTTTTTATATAAATTGAGAAAAAAATACCCCAAAAAGATATAAATATTTACAAATATTACAATAACAATAAATCCTAATTTTAACATAAATTTAGTTTTAATTCAGTAAATTATTAGGTTGTATATTGTGAACTAAATTTATCTTATGACAAGTAAATGGAGAACTTGGCCCTTAGGACCGATTATTGAGTTTTTAATTCGTTTGGTTTCAACTTTCGTTACAAAAAATTAGAAAGAATAAAATTACAATTACGCCAAAAATTATTTTTCGTATAACAAAAAATCACATTCTCAAATAAATAAAACTAGTTCTATAGGTTATAATAATTAATTACAAGTAGAACTTAAATTATAAATTAATATAGATAATGAATCATATAAAAATGTATTCATATAAAATAAAATGATAGTAAAAATCAAATAAATAAGTTATAATGACATTATATTAAATTAACAAAACAAAAAGAAACATAAAAATAATAGTTTTAAATTAATTTTTAAATAAAATTATATTTAAAAGATATGAAATTTAAAAATTAAAATGAACACTATAATAATATTTATAAATTATACAGTACAAATAATTTATAATAATTAAAATAATACAATAATTTAAAAATAATTAGTTAAATTTAAATAATTAATAAAATTAGGAAAGAATATTATATATATATATATATAGAGAGAGAGAGAGGAGAGAGAGAGAGAGGGGAGGAGAGAGAGAGAGAGAGAGAGAGAGAGAGAGAGAGAGAGAGAGAGAGAGGAGAGAGAGAGAGAGAGAGGAGAGAGAGAGAGAGTATAGGTAAGTGGAAAGTTAAAGTGAAAAGTTTCAATATTAAAAGAGTTAAGAGTAATTACTGGTCCCTCTTAAAAAAGGAATCATTTATACTCTCATTTGGGTCATCTTTTGCTCAACTAAATTGAAAAAATCCTCAAAAAAGTGAAATTTCTTTCCATTCTTGTAAGAATCTCAATCAAAATTAATAAATATTATCAGTTTGAAATACATAATCTGTCGAAAATTTATTTCAAACTTATAATACAATACACTGCTACTTAATTAAGAGGACTAGTAATTAGTATAGTCTCATTCTCAATAACAATGTGAGATTTAACAATTCTCCCCTTTAATCTTTTAACCAAATACACCTTTAATCTTTACGAGAAGGAAAGACATGGAATTTCACATGAATCCATTTCCTTGTAAACCTTCCTTTCCCATGGGAGTTAATTACACCAACCAAACATGCCTTAATAATTTGACCTTGGCGGAAATGCCTTGTGCTCTTTCGCATGTGGTGGACAAGTTTGTTGGGAAAATAGGTAGGCGGGTATACTATTTCATAAAATGGGTCATTGTGGAATTTTTTTTGGGTAGAACAATGTAATAATTGTGAACCATTGGATAAATCAATGGTCCAATCATTTTTCTTTATTACAATATTAATTAAATTTTTAAAATTATTTTTTTTAAGTGCCAATTATATAAGTTCCTTTTAACTTTAGTTAATCTCAACAAGTCTTATAATTTTTTTCAATTTTCTTTAACTTTTAGTCAATTCCAAACTTCTCTCTCTAACATGATTTCATGATTTGTAAACTTCTCTCAAAATTATTATAGTCAAATCATATACACATCTTTTGGTTGAAGATCTTGGAAACATCATCAATTAAGGTGTGAGATTTATTTTTCATTAGTTATTTGTTAAAATAAAATATTACAGTTAAAAAAAAAATGGTGAGGATTTTTTTTTACGGAATTTGTCTCTTTGTAGTTGAATATTACAAAACTTGTTAGATTAAAAAATAATTTAGTAACATATTGCTTTGTTTGTTTGTAAAATTTTGTCTCTCTGTAATTAAGAAACCTATTGGATTAAATATTGTAGTTAATTATTAAATATATGTGGGTTTTCTTTGAAATATGTTATCTTGTTTATTTTTAAAGGGGCGGCAGCATAATATGTTAGTTAATTAAAAATTCGGTAATTTTTCATTAATCATTAACATTGTCAACAATTATTGAATTATTAATAAAATAATTGACCGATTAATGAATGAAGTACAAAGAAAGTCTATAAAATAATCACTTATTCTTGTTGGTTATTTTGGTCTTTCCCCTATTGCTGGTTGTATTAAAGGGTAGTGTTGGTTTCCTTATTGCTGATTATGGTTGCATTTTTTATTATGCCACTATCATTCTTTTACCCGTTGGTTTTGGTTGCTGTTATACTGTTTTTTCTGTTGCTGAGATTGGGTGGGCTTATTCCTGCTATGTTGTTTGGGACTGTTATTTTGCAAGTGTTTATGCTGTGATGTTATTTTGGTTGTTTCTTGCTGCTGTGAGCTAGTGTTTGTTTGGTGTTGTTGCTAATTTGCATCTAGGCATCAATTGCTGCTAATTGCTCTGTGCCTTGTTTATGTTTTGCCTTGTGTTGCATTTTTGCATTCCGTTTGGGCATGTGATTTTCATGTTTTGCTTTTTGCTAAAATTATCCGAGTCGCTTTGGCTTTCTTTGACATTGTTTTTGTAATACTACCTTTATAGATATTAAATGATTAGAAAATTGTTAAGATTTGAACTTAAATTTGAGATTTCAAATTTGATTTTATAAAATAAGATTGAAAGATTAAGTTTAAGATTAATGATTAAAGGATTAGAATTTTAAGCATTTGATTTTAATTTTAAAGTTTTGAATTCAAGAAAGATAGAAATTTTGATTTTGAATACAAACCTTTGGCTATAAATAGGAGCTAAAACTTCCCTTCCCTTCATGTTGTTTGCTTCTTTCAACTTCTAGACTTTACAAAAATCTCTTACTATTATTAGTGATTTGAGGATTCTGGTTGCTGGTTGTTCCCGAAGATTGGTGATGAAACCTTGGTTAAGCATAGAGTATATAGTGTTTTGACAATTTGAGGTAAGTAAATATGTGCATACTTTTGTTCTTTAAATGTTTATGAAAAACTTGTTATGTATGCATATGAATAATTTCATGAAAAATATGTTCTTACTGAAATTATATTTCTAAACTTTTAAATTGTCTACAAATGATTTGATAATTGTTTATAATCATTAAATGTTCTATACAAAATATAAAAAAAAATTACCAAACATTTGTAAATAAAAATATGTTTGTGTAAATGTTTTTGCTCATTGTACTTAGATTATGATTATGTTGCTATTTTGTTACGATTATTATTATCATTCGGTTACGATTGTTATATCATTTTGTTATAGTTATTACTGTTCTGTTATTGATTAATTATTGAACTTTGAAATGCTCCTTATAATTTAGTTATATTCTTTGTGACATGAGCTAATATAATTGAACTAAATAGATGTTTAAATTATATTTACATATTTAAAAATAATGATTTACGTAATATAAGCGTTAATAAATCATAAATGTATGCAAAATTATTTACTAAGTTAATGACTCACCCCTCGTCATTAATAATTTGCGTTGAAAGTTGAATGAGTTATGAATAGTTACCTTGTGAGATAATAGAGATTTTTTATTGACCTAGACTATTGAAAAGATGAAGTAGTATCAAGTGAAATTTTTAGTGATGTATTTATTCTTAAGAAATGTTGTTGAATCTTTAAGCAATGTAATGTACGTTAAGGGTTTATTTATTCTTTAATGAACTACTTGTATATTGAAAATTTTAGAGTTTTGAGTTTCATTTCAAAATTGTCATATGTTTGGTGTGGCAAATTGGAGTGTTACAATTTTCGTATCAGAGACTAGATTAGATTTGTTTGTAGACTTAAAAATTTAAGGATGAGTAATATGGAAATGACAATACAAGTGAAAATAAGGATTTTACTTATTATGAGAGTTTGAATTATTGATTATGCTCTTTAAACAAGAAGAAAAAGAAAAAAAATCTTTTTTGTTGGTTTAGTAGTTAAGGTAGTAAGATCAAAGAACAATAAAATTGTTATGATTATTTAGGGATTTGGATTTCTTTTCGATATAGTTAAAAAAGTATGTAAGTTTGTTTTACCTTGTTTATGTGAATAAATTTTTTTCTTTCTAAATTATATGACTCGTACAAATAGATAGATGAATGACGCGAAACCATTAGAGCTAATATTGAAGGAGTGCGTAAAGCATGATTGATGCTCAAGGCGCTACTAGTAATACTCAAGGCACTACTAGGGCTGAAATCCCACCACTCTTTGCGAACTTACTCAAGAGGTGAACCACATAGTATGAATGATGGCTACAATTGTGGAGTAACAAAGTAGCCTAGTACAATAATTACTTGAAAATCAAGCCATCCTCAGAGTGATAGGAATGATAGAAAACAAAGTAGTCTCTACGGTGACTTTGGAGCGATTCAAAAACTAGGACCACCACCTTTTCACAGAACCATTGATCCTATAGTAGCTGAAAACGTGGTTGAAACAAATTGAAAAGATATTTGGTTGTAGGTGTTGCATGTAAAATTAACGAAACAAGTGCATGTGTCGCAATCAAGATACAATGATAAGAGGATCTCGATTCACGAGGAATGTTAATCTTATAATTATCGAAAAATGATTAATTCATAAATTATCTAAAGAATTCAAAATAAATTGATTTAGAAAATTGAAATTAACTATTAAGCAAAATACTTTAAGGATTCAAGTAATGGAAATGTCTAGGGCTA
>CM051402.1:5553620-5812163 GCA_028052125.1 Melia azedarach | reverse complement strand
TCCTCAAGAGTGGATGACAAAATTGAATGAACCTCCAGGGATTTGATGTGTGTATGACAATTTGAAGCTTAACCAAGAGATTGATATTGTGTTTAGCTTAGGGTTTCTCAAAATCTACTTCCAAACGTCTATGTTATAAAAGAGAAGTCTCAAATTTATATGTGTCAAAAACTAGCCGTTATACGCTTAAAAATAATTAATTTCGAAAAAATCGGTTAACCAGTTTGGGGAAGAAAGGGAAAGTTAAAATCCTTGAAGGTCAGTCAACTGGATTGTCAAAATTGATTGACCAAGTGAAAATAGAGAGGGAAAAGTTGAAAACCCAACATGTTGGTCGACCGGGTTGGCAAGGTGGTCTACCAGGGACTATTCATAGTGTATTGTTCACAGGCACATGCACAAGTTTGAAAATTTTGCACTTTAGTCCATTTTTAAGGTTTGAACATTTTGTAATTTGGTCTAGTTTTCAAAATTCAAAAACTTTTATTTATAAAAACGTCTCGAGCTTGCCCCAAACTTCATACACATTTATATTCATAAGTATACAAGTACAAATACAAAATAAAATACCATACTTGTGTCTTGAAGTTTCACTGTGAGCTTTTTTCCATTTGCTCAAGGAGATCCACTTTGCTTTCCTTGAAATCCTTGATTTTGCCTATTCTTTGAGTTCTCACAAATGCTCTAATTCTTCATGTTAGAAATATCTCAATAAAGCTACAAAAAAAAAATAGTTAATAATGGATAAGGTTTGTTATCATTAAAACAATAATTATAAGTCTTAACGCTAACAATCTGTCCTTTTTTTATGATGACAAACTATTAATTGTCAATAAACATAATTTGCGAATAGTTCAAAAATAGGTGATACAAATGCAATGCAAATCTCCCCCTTAATCAATACGTTAATCAACACTTCAGTACAAGAGTATGTAATTGGCATTGCAACTCAAGCAAATGGCAATCAATCACACTACTCCCCCTTTTATTATCATAAAAAAATATATATCAAATATAAGAGGATGATAACAATTTTTAGAGATATTTTAATGAATTTTCAAAGTAAAAGTTCTCCCTAAAATTTTTAGCAAATGTAATTAACTCCAAGGATGGAAGACAATAAGATTAAGCTAATAAGAATTGCTCCCCTTTTTTGTTTCAAGAGTGCACACAATAAAATATACGAATCAATATAACTTATGAACAAATCAAAATGAAATCATCATGTGAAATTATGCAACATACACTAAGAATAGAAACACATCTCTCCCTAAGTGTATTGCATACCATATGATACTTCCACTTTTACACATCAAAACTTGGAAAAATATTGCATAATTTTTCTTTTTTGACAACTAAGAACACATTTTCAAAATTTTCATATCTCTTTTTTTTTGGCACTAACAAAAACAACAACAAATAACAAAATTATTTCCCTTTTTCGAAATTTCCATATATTTCATCCAATGAATACCATAGAGAAATCATCCATATCATTTATCATCAAAATAATAAATTCACCCAACAAAATAAAGAGCAAGAGCACTTCTATACGCAATAACCATTCCACATTCTCATACTCTTCTCCTTTTTCTTCCATTCATAGCCTCAACACAATATGGATAATTCAAAATGATACAGTGCATTGATGAAAATGCACTCTAATGCAACACAACATATAATCACTTCTCTCCTTTAATACATTGTATATCATATAAATCTTCAAAATATCAAATGCATTATTAATCAATAATAAAAATCATCAAAACAAGGAATTCATATTCTAGAGTAAAAAGTAAGTTAATGCTTTCCAAAGCACGACACAAGCAAATGAAAATGGACACTACAATGGCTTTTCTCTAGATTCAAACAATTGATAATTTAGGTTTGTAAGCTTGCTTCTATTTGTTTTCCAATGACTTATCCTCTTTTAGAGCTTCTCATTTGTTTTTCTTTATGAACTTTCCACATTACTCTAATGTCCAACGTGTAACCAATTGAGGAATTCAAATGTTGCAAGTGTTTTTGAGATGTTTTGAGGGAGAAGGAGTTCAAAACACGTGAGAGAAGTGAGCAATTTCAATTTACCAAAGTGGATAACAATGAAGCAGTAGAAAGCTTTCAAATTTTGGTTGAGCAACTTGAGCAATTCGATAGACCGAATCTTCATGACTTACTACATCTTTGTTGCCCTATTTCTACTCTATTTTTTTATTAATAGTCAATCATGGAGTCATACCTTTCTATATCACTGTCCAAATCGAGTTCTCTAAACTTCTATGAACTCCTGATATCTAGGGCTTTCGACCTGTATCTAATTTGCAAAATTTTACGTGGTAAATGTAACCCAGAAAAATTCAAACATTGCATCTTTCAAACAGTTATGACCTATGAGGTTTCATTATAGCATATCTGCTTGTAATCACTACTACAAAAACGATCTTTCTTAACAAAGGGATTTGTGACAGAAACGACTTCTGTCATAACGGTTTGATATAATTCTATTAAAGATTTACTCGCTAAAAGTGGGATTTTTTTCAAGGAACTTTTTGATAAAAAAAAATGTCAAAAATTTATGACATTGATTGTGATAGAACAATAAAAAAAATTTATCAGTCAAACAATGTGGTTTGGTCAAATTATTAACATTAATTAATTTCCCTCAAACAAAAAAAAAAATCAACCCTAAACACTTTGTCTCCTCTTTTTTCTCTTTTTCAAAATCTAAAAGGGAATTAACTGAAAATGCCCTTGTTTATTAATAGAAATTCAAAAATGTCCTCTGCATGCTCGACAACATTGTCGAGCATGTAATGCCGAGTGCCTTGCTCGACAATGTCGAGTGCCTTACTTGATAACATTGTTGAGCGAGCAGCCTTCCCCTGCTCAACTGTTAAACATCCTTCCCCTTGCTCGACATTACTGTGGAGTCTGGCAACTTGCTCGATGTGTTCGACTGTAATGTCGAGCAAAGGTGAAAATGTTACAAGGTATCACCTTGCTCGACTGTTTCGTAAGGGTTTCAATATCTGATTTTTAGCATAATTCAATACATGAGAATAATTTTTCCATAATTGCAACAAAAAAATTTGTTAAACTAATGAAATTATAAATTTTACGTGTGTAGGAAATATGGCGATAATTACTACATCGTTGAAGATTAAACAGGAGGACCATTTCAAACACGCAGTGGTGACTTCGCTATGTACCTGCGTGATTTGACAATGATCAGAAGAAAGTTAACAGTGACGCAGCAACGTATGTTCAGACAAACATGCTTGGAGCATTTTTTGGACCTTGACCCATAACTACTTTTTTCTAGTACTCTTATACACCACATGTTGATGCATGAGGTGCATACTAATAATGCAGAGCATTAGTTGTAGTTTTTGGTAAGGGGCACGACTATAAGGTTTTCTCGTATTGAGTTTGCGATGATCACAGGGTTGAGGTTCGGACCATATCTAGAGGTTGTATTGCAGAGTGACCGATTGAGGGATAGGTACTTTGGCGGGTCTTTATCTATTCCATTGCACACGATAGTTAAGGTTTATAAGGATATAGACCTGAGTAAGATCCCATATACATATGCTATTAAGCTATCACTGTTTTACTTGATTGAGCACATATTACTGGGTCGGGGTAGTAGGTACATTTCAGACCTATGGATGTTAAGGTTGCTTGATGATTTCAATGAGCTTGAAAGGTTCCTATAGGGTTCCTTGGTTTGGACGTATACTTATTGATCGTTGAGCCGCGTTATGAGGGGGCAAGTGAAGCACTATAAGAAGAAATCGAAAGAGGCCAAGGCTGAAGGGAAGACACATTATAACATATATAATGTAGAGGGTTTTCCATTGGCATTTCAAGTATTATAATTCTTTCTCACTCGTAGTTTATACAAATATTTATAAATTGATAGTGTAAGTTATTTACCGGTAACATTAAATTGGTACATAGGTGTGGATGTACGAGACCATCTCATCTGTGGTTCCAGAGTTAGCGATACGTATTAACGACCAACTCCCTTGTATGCTTCGATAATGTTCGAATACAAAACTTGTCCAGGCATCAAATGTGAAGAAATTGATATTTAATCCAAAGTGGGTAAGTTAATTTAAAAAATTAGTTGTGTTTGTAAGTCAAATTAAAAAAATAAGTTAATTTAAAATTGATTTTATTTTAAGATTTATAGCCGCTATGCTAATGTAATAGAGTGCTCCTGCTGTATTACGTGTGCTAGTGCCAACCGGTCCTGAGCGAGTATTACTCGATTACAACCAAGTATTTGAGGTAATTGGAGATGCATCATTCATAGATGCACCCATACATGAGGCAGAGGATGACCCCATGACAGGTTCTGTTGCCTGTGGGATGAGATTGTTGACACCATTACTCCTCAGGTGCCTGTTGCACCTACTACTGCAGTATCTTCACCACCTCCTATGCCTGAAGAAAAGTATGCATTATTCATTTAAAAGTGTGTCAATTTAAACACTAAATGCATGTGTGGGTGATACTAACGTCTGACTGTTTTGTCTGGCACAGCGACCACTACATCGCCGTGCCCAAAGACAAGTGGTGGATCTGCCAAACTTTGGTGTAGATGATGGGTCAGACTACATGGCTGACGATGACATAAGTCCACGTCATGGAGCAGACCATGGACAAGACATGGAGACCCAGATGAGGTTATTGCGTTCTGATTTCAGTGCATTCAATACCAGACAGGATAGCGCTGCTCAACGCTAGCAGGATATGCTTGATAGGCTAGCTACGGAGATCCGTGGACTACTCCATCCAGAGCTTTCGAGATATCCGTCTACTACACGGGTACATAAAGTGGCACTCATTTACTATGCCTACAACGAGAAATATTTGCCTTAAACAAGTGATTTTTTTTTTTTTGTGGTGTTATTAGGCCCCTTTTGCTCCAGAGATTCGATACTGACAGACATATTATAAGGGTTAAACATCACGTAGGTCGTACAGAAACCCCCTGAGAAGGCGTACATCGTCTATGGTTAGAGACAGGCCTTCATACGCTCATGATTACCAAATCTGATCTCGTGCGCCAGTTCCTGATGACTTGTACATCAGATTTCTTCGTTGGGTTTCTACTCCAGGGGGTTGTATTGAGGGTAGGAGCGTTATAATCACACCCGAGTGGCTGCAGATTGTCAGCAAGACGGTCGATGGCTAGAGGATAGTGTACGTGTATTTTGTCTACGGTAGTTATTTTTTAATAACCCATGATGATCACACCTTACGATGCATTGGACTGTGTGCAGCATTTGACAGAGTACATGGACATGCTGTTGCATCGCAAGCTCATGTGTAGAGACCGAGTACCTCAGCGTTGGACTGATGCATCCCTTCACTTAGTTGTAAGTGATGATATAACATATTCATTTGTATTTGAATTTTCAACCCTCGTATGCTAGACGTTGCTAAAACATATTTCTTTTCTGTTGTAGAGTCTCATTCAGACGGTATATGACGGATACTTGTCTGGCATGTTGGATGAGGGGATTTTTTATCCAAATAGCGATATTGAATCATTTGCTATAAGTAGGAGCAACCGTGGCCATAGGGATTGGATTTTTGTCTATGTCGTGTACATTCTTGTTAACATATGCGGCGATCATTGGGTGGCGTGCGAGGTGCACTTCGACCTCCGAGAGATCCATGTCTATGACTCTGCCCCGGATGCGCACTTTGATGCTAAGCTAGACACTGCACTACAACCGTTATGCTGTTTGCTTCCCTATCTACTAGATCAGACGGGGTTTTATGACCATTGACCGTATATGGACCACAGTCTTGACCCATTCATGTATAGTCGACTGGTTGATGGCATTCCTCGCCAGGCCCCGACCTCAGGCGACTGTGGGGTATTCACTTGTATGCTTATATAATATTTAGGGTTAGGGATTCCTTTTGATTTTGGTCCTGAGGATGGACCTGCCTTGAGGCTGAAGGTGGTAGTTGATTTGTGGGTAGGTCAGTTATTATAGTTGTAAGTTATGTTACATTTATTGTTTTTTTTTTAGTGTAAGTGTATCATGACATTTATTTTACTTTATCTTTTATAAATCCTATGTGCAGTTGTCATTTAAATTTACACACTCACCTCCTGTACCTGTATCATATGGTGCACAATATAATGCAAAATAATATAAGAATTTTACAATATTTAAATGGATTATAGCATAAAGAAGGTAACAATTGATGTACTTCAAATACAAATATATTAAAAAACGTTTCATAAATTTAATACAGATGAGTACATATATGTTACACTCATATAGCAACAAATGATAATAAGTAAACTGAAGTCACTGGTTCATATGGAGTGGGACCGCATTCTTGCATGTTGCCCGATTATGGCCCATCTGCAGACAGTGCGTGCACCTCCTCCTAACAATGTCTTCCCCGGTATAAGATATACGTTGTTTTTTTGGGCGTCCGGCTGGAGGACGCTAACGTGGAGGGTTAACAACACGTTCTTTAACCTGTTCAAGAGCCACCCAATCAACATCATTACCTGAAGGGTGAATAACCTTGGTGCACGCAGCCACGTACATGTCAGTAGTGTAATAGTTGGAGCACAATGAATGATATGATAACCGTATGTGTCTACAGGCTGCCAGAGCGTGCGCACAAGGCAATTATTGAATTTAAAAGTATCCACAGCTGTATTTTTTCTCCCGTACATCAACAATGTCAACGTTGTCCCTATCCTTCACCTCGAACTCAAATGCGGCACGGGATACACATTCATTGTCCGAGACAACTCTGTTCATCAACCTTTGCTTGCACCAAATCTGTGAGATATTCATCTCTGGCAGTTGCTAACTCTCTACGTTCGTAAAACCACCTCTAAATTACCGACCGTATGTACTCGATTAAAGCAATGATTGGTAAATTCCGCGCATGTCTCAAAAGGGAGTTTATACTCTCAGCAATATTTGTAGTCTGCATATCATACCGTCTTAAGGGAAACTGTGACCTCACCCACATATGGATCCCCACATCATCCTCCAAGTACTTTGCTGCTGCAGGATGCATAATTCGCAAGCTGTCCAATTATCTTCTAAAATCACTAGCTCGATACGCATTGGTTGCCTTGAAGAATGCTGCTATGAATGTGTCAGTTTTTTGTTGCCTCATTTTATACTTAGCCTTCAAATTTTAAGATATATCGTAAGTACAGAATTCGTGAGTGGCTTCCGAAAAAATAGAGCTAATTCCCTTCTTTATGCTATTATGCCAGTCCAAGATAAAAATCAAATTCTCCATCGACCCAATGGCTTCTCGTAACTTAAAAAAAAACCACTCCCATGATATATCATTCTCAGAATCAACAACTTCGAAGGCAACGGGAAATATTTTTCCATTTCTATCCTATGCAACAGACACAATCAATATTCCTCAAAATTTTCCCTTAAAAAATGTACCGTTGATTACGATGACTGGACGAATGGAATTGCAAAATCCTCGAATACATTGGCCAAGTGCCACAAACAAATACATAAAGTGATTGTCCCCATTTGTCTCAATTGCTGTGATTGTCCCCGGATTTTTCTCTTCTAACACGTGACAATACAACGGAAGCCCCTTGAATGACAAAGCTGGATCTCCACACACAATTCTCAATGCCACTTCTCGGCTTCGCCATATTTTTTAGTACGGTAGGCGAACTCCAAATTCGCTTTGTATATCGTCACAAATATTCCTTGGCGTGTAAATCCAACTGGCATCTGTGAACTTATCCTTTATGATTTGTCCAACCAACGGACTATTTGCTTGTCGATGCCCATACTGTAACTACTCGTTGATACAAGAGTGAGTTGCTTCAATGCGCGTTACTCTAAAGAATGCATCATCATCATTGTTCCTAGTACCACGAACTCGCCGTCTGTAACTTTCTGCCACACTTTGCCTCAAAACGGGTTGTATTTGACTTGAAAATCTTAAACTGAAAATGGTTCTTCAGTGCCATCAACCCCAATCGGTCTCATAATTCTTGCTTCGTTCCATAAATCTGCCCAACACACACATCCTCGGCTTGAGAACCGGAGCATGCATCGCTTGCCATGGTTATAGATGGTGGAAAAGCAGGCAATGACCGGATATATTGATTTGATTATGATGGATAAGGCATTGATCTACTTTTGTTACACAGTCATGTACGCACATCTGTTGTTCCCTCCGGTTCATCATCATCCACCACATTCCTACCTTCCCATTGGTTAGGACATTCTGTGGCATCAAAGTTCCATTCATTTTCTGGGACCTCGTTTGCTTGTCCTTCCTGACAGTAGGGAAGAGACTGCCCAATGTCAGCAATTCTGGTTGTATCATCATCATTTACAACTCTACAAGGTTCAATCATTGGGGGTGAATTACCAGCTTCTGTAGCTGGACAATGCTATTCTTCAAACCTTGAATCAGATAATTGCCTGCTCTGAAACGCAGTTGACAAAATTGGATTTTTAAACCCACTGAATTGATTGCTTCCCCTTGAAGATCTAAATGGGGGTACAATAACGGTTGGATGGTCGGAACAATGTGCCCTTCTTGTATTTACGGCATTGCCAACCCGTTCTACGGTAAGATACAAGTAACAATGTGTTCTCACGAAAACATATTCTGCGCTGTTGACATGAATAAAGGCACAAAATGTGGATTCTGTATTAATCATGGCTGCTTTCGGCAGAGATATACCAACAACTTGCGCACTATCAACAAAGATTGTTTTTGCTATAATCCTACATTCAGTTGGATTAATCCCATGTGCAGCATATAACATTTCCATAAATTGCTCATACTGAATATTTGCATCAACAAAAAATGGCATTACTTTTCCCCCGGCGTAAACATCACTGCCATTTGAAGACCGTTTCCACGAACCTCCAAACTGTATCGCGATCATAACTTGTCCAGCCATTACTGCAAAATTCTAAAAGTAATACCAATTAGTCAATTGTATCATATAAAAGGTCCAGTACTCGATAGCACACTGTCGAATAAGGAGAAAATATTTGTCGAGTAAGGGAGAATTATCCTTGTACTTGACAGTGCTGTCGAGTAAGGGGAACATTCGCCTTACTCAATGGTCTAGCTGTTGAGTAAAGGGGGAATTTCCCCCTTACTCGACAATGAGACTTGACAGTGCATGTCGAGTAAGGGGGAAATTCCCCCTAACTCAACGGTCTAGCTGTCGAGTAAAAGGGGAAATTCGCCCTTTTCCCTTTTTACTCGACATGCCCTGTCGAGTAAGGGGGAATTTCGCCCTTTACTCGATAGTGAATGTCAAGTAAAGGGGGAATTTCTCCCTTACTCGACAGTGTAGACAGAACTCCATCTTTATTCGATAGAAAAAAAATTTTGATTTTTTACGCAAGAAATATCTTTTTTTTACTCAGATTAACTACCAAAACAAACTTATCATAAAATAGGCTTGTCAATTGAATCAAATAGAGTAATTGTCAAATTTAGAGAATTTGTGAGATAAACACAATTGCTAAAGAAGAAAAGAAATAGGGAACAAAATAAGGACGCAAATATGCCAGTTAATTGCATGGAAATGGGTATTTTTGTCCGAAAAACTTAAAAAATGGCATGCTTGATTGAAAAGTTTTGGGATGGGTATTTTTGAATTTCTGTTAATAAACATAGGCATTTTCGGTTAATTCCCGATCTAAAACCCTAATTTATCTATCTTTCTCGATTTCTCACTCAATTGACGAGGGATCTATGCGGAGGATCTTGGATTTGCAAAAGCATGGGAGGTTTTCGATTTGGATGCCACCATAAGCAAATCAACATGAGCTCACCGATACCTCTTCGAGCTCTGATTCTTCCCCCGCTTTAAAGAAAGCTTCTAAGGATATTGTCAACTAGGTCAATTTGATGACTTTGATTTGACTCGTAAAACCTAGTATATAAAGCACCTGCTCCTTTCTTTATTTTTTTACAATATCATCACCTATCTTAAGGTATATTATTCCTTTTTTATTATCTTAAGGTATATTATTAAAGATTCTCTTTATATTCTTTTAAGGTTTCATTAAATATTATATTTTCCTTTGTTGAATATTTCTTCTCCTCTTATTATCAAGGTAAATACGTTTTTTAGGTTGAATTTTTTTTCTAATTATTGAAGATAAAACAATCTATAATGGCTATTAGATTTTTTCATTGTTGATAACTAACTATTGAGTTGTGATTATAGGTTGCTACGTTGTCTAATATGCTTGATTTGATCTATGCCTCCAAGGTGTTTGATAAAAGGTGTTGATAAAAGGTGTGTGACATCAAATCTCTTTAATTCCATGGAGGTTTTTGTAGTTAAGAGAGTGAAACATCAATTGATGTCATTTTAGTTAAGAGTGAAGGAAATGGGTAGGATTGTAGTGGGTAAGACCAATTTGGATGAGTTTGGCATGGGCAATATCACTGAAGCTTCTGCTTTTCAGGTATGAAGGCTTTCTTTTTCATATCTTTGTTATCTATAACATTTGAACTATAGCTTCTATTGTTGCTTCTTTTTTATTATTATTATTATCAATTCACCATTATTTGAAACTTTGGTTTCATTAATTAATTTTGGTCAATTGGTGAAAACGTTTAGGCTTAAGTGTTTTTCAGGAGGTATAAGAATAGTTTCTTTAATTTTGTGAGTTCTATAGGTTAATCATGCTGATTTGATTTTACTGCTACTATTGGGTTCTCTTTGCTTCTTATGCTACTTTGGCAAGTTACTGGCTTATCCTGTTGCTGCCGATACAAACTACTGCTAGTTTAGTGCTATAGCTTTGCTTCAGTGTGGCTGAAACTACTTATTTTCAGATTTTATGTTTCTTTTTATTTGATAGGTTGGTTTTGTTTAGATTTTTGTTTTGAAGAATCTCACGTTGATTAATTTTCTAAATTTCTAAATTTCTATATATATATATATATATATATATATATATATATATATATATATATGTTGATCGGCTAGGTTTGTGTTTTTCCTGCTGAGTACTAGAAATGCTTTTGTCACGTTGATTAATTTTAGTTTTGTTGCTGCTTGCTGCAATACAGAGGCTTCTCTTGTGTTGTCGTTGCTGTTTATCTTTTTCTGACATGTTTAAGCCTTTATCATGCTTGCTGCTAGATTTCTGCTAGTTTTCTTACTGACTGGTGCTTTAAAAGCTGCTTGTTTTCTTGTGCTTTGCTTACTGCTGCAAGTATTTTTGTTGCAATGTTGGCTTATTTTTGCTTGTTATGTTGTTTTTACCTAGATGAGTTTGTTGGTTCGATGCTGCTATTTTACTGGATGAGTTTTGTAGTTAAATATGCAATGTAGGAGAATAATTGCATACTGATGCTCTAAAGATAGAGAAAAAACATTGATTTTTTTTATGAAAAATCAATGTTTGTTAGTACAATTTTTTCTATAGTTTAACTTTTTATCTAATATTCTGTTTGAAAAAATTCAATTTTCTGATATAGTATATACATTGCAAATTAAGTGTGCATGTAATAGGATCACATGTGGGTGGCTTTTACTAAACAAAAACAATTCAAGACCTAAATTAATTATTTAACAAATAATAAATTTTTTATATACATATATATTGCTCTATCTACCATAGAATTTAGCGAGGGATGAAATGATGAAAGAAAGGCATTAGAAGAAGAAAAGTGGAAAACATTTAATTGTTTTAATTGGTTTCATACTGGGTTGGTGAAATCATAAATGTTAATTAAATTATATATTAAAAAAAACTGAAGTATTATTTCTTGCTTCTTTATTACATGCAAATTCAACTTTTGTTTTCTTTTGATATTGTTTTCACTTTTTATTTATATATGTATACACCTTAATGTGATATGAGACCAAAATGAATATATTTTGTGCAGAGTTCAGGACATTATGGAGAGGGACAGCAACAAGAGAAGGTACATTAATTCATTGGATACTATTCGTGCAAAATTCTTTGAACATAGTCAATCTATAGTGGCAAATACATTGGATACTATTTTGTTTTGCATTGTTGGAAAATTACTTCATTCTTTTTGCTGTTTTAGTTTGTTAATCAACGAAATATCATGGTCTCATCTATCATTCCAGTGTTGATTACTATTTTTTTGGTAACCATGATTTTTTTATGCTTCTATAGTCTTAGGTAACTATGCTTACAGAGGAGATTGAGAGACACAATTAAGTCTAATTTTCAAGATGATGAAACCTAGATGGATATTTATGCTAATGAAATGTTTGATGTGTTCTACTAGGTGGGGAATAACAATTAGATAAAGATGCAAAGATTGTGTGACTTGCTCTTCAAGAGGTATAATGAAGCCATCATAAAATCTTCTTGAAGGTTTAAATTTTTTAGCTTGTTAAATGAGTTAAAGTTTAATTTATATTGATATTTGTTGTGCTTGCAGTATAGGGTGGTTGTTGAATAATATGTGTAACAAAACAAGCAGAAACTTTTTAATGGATTTGGATTTTGTTGACGTATTTAATTTGAGCTGTTGTTGTAGATTGAGATGTTGGAATGTTGAATTTTAAGTAAAACTATAATTAATATTTATAATAATATTATTGTAATGTTATTCTATTATTTATTGTGTTTTATTTTATTTATATTGGTAAATAACACTTCTAAATAAAAATTAAAAAAATCATAAAATAAATGACCGAAAATAATACTAAAAGTGAAACAAATGAAAAAAATAGAAATTAAAAAATTAAAAAAATTAAAAAAATCAAATAAAAAATCGCATAAACAGAAAAAGCGAGGGAACCTGAATACGAAAAAAAATCAGGATTTCTTGATAATATTATATCAAGAATTCTTGATAAGTATGTGATAGAAACAAAATCTATCATCGATTTGTGAGATCATATATCATAAAATTGTAACAAATAATGTTTCTGTCTTGAATGAACGACGTTTGATTGCTGTCAATATTTAATGAGTGGATCTTCCTTGATAGAAATTGTTGTCACAAAGAGCCCTTCTTGACAGATATTATCTATCAAGGAAGACCCTTTTTGTAGTAGTGAATGATGTCCGAATTAGGTTTTGTAAAATTATAGATAAACTAGACATTTGTAGCTTTCTAACTGTATATCATTTGACAATACCAATCAGTCCCAGAATGTCCTAAAAGTTGGTTATTAGCTTCTCAAAACATGTAAGAAGTCATTTTCACTTCCTAATGCTAAACCATATTTCATTTCAAAGCCAATTTTATATGACGAATGAACGCATGAGCTGAGTTAAAGTACCAAGCATGTATCATACAAGTCAAACAGTATTGACAAACCTTTATTAAGGCTTGAAGAGATAGAAGATGTTTTGTACAAATTAGTCAACTCATTATATTTCAAGCAAAACACTTGTCAACTCAAATCACAACATATGTTTTGAAAGCTTGGCTAAATTTGGACATCAAACAATATAAATAATAAGCCAAGAATTTCTTGCCAAAGTAAGCATATTTCAACCAATCATGCTTACAAATGCAAACCACAAATATGCCTTGATTTGAGCTAAGAGTTATACATAGAATAATGAAAAGATAGGTTAAGAATTTGATACCAATTTCGCTCATACACATATTCTTTTCCTTGCATTTGATCCAAGCATAAGTTGCATTCCATTGAGTGTATCTCTTCATCATAAGTTCTTATCAAAGAACCACCCATTATTCCTTGATTTTGGTACCTATAAAATATTTTCAAGTTTTGCACTTTGGTACCCAAATCATTTTGAGTCCTTCAATGTTAGTTTTGGTTCCCTTTGGAACCAAAATCTTTCTAACTTTGACATATGCAATTTTCTTAATGGGGCATATATAACTCATGTGAGTAAAGCCACTACAATAGTTGCATGCAATATTTGAATCACTTAATGATGTAGCCTTCACAAAATAATTTTTCAAATATTTTTGTTTAATGTGAGGTTTGTATCCAATATCTCCTTTGTCAAAAACACATCTTTGAGAGCCAAGTAACTTTTCAAAATTCTTTTGACCATTGATGAATTTCAAAACAATTTCATTTAATTCAATTGTCCTTTTCTTAAGAATTTTCCTTTGATAAATCATGAACTTTTGAGCTCTCAAAATCTTGTGTGAAAGTGGGACTTTGTTTTAGAGAATCTATTTCTTTTTGAAACATTTTTCTATCTTCTTCAAAATCATGAGCTTTCTCTTGCAAACTATCAATTTTGTTTTGAATTTTTCAAAACAAATTGATAGTTTAAGGGTTCACTCTTTAAAGTAGCATTCTTAACTTCAAAAATATTTTTCTCCTCTTTCAAGGGTTCAATCTCAATTCTAAGATCATCAATCTTCTTTTTGAGAATGTGATTCTTGGAAATCAAATTTTCAACATTTTTATACAATTTTTCATATACTTATGACAATTCAACATATGAAAAAGGAGGCTCGGAATCACTTACCTCATCATCTCTAAATGTCATGAGGCACATGTTGGAAACTTCATCCACCTCTCCATCTTTATCTTTGTGCTCATCATGTTCATGCTTCTTGTTGTAATGAGTTCCAAGACAATCACCATGTTATAAATGATTCAATTTCTTGACCTCATCAATTTGGTTTATGCCATCATAAAATTCTTCCAATGCAAACCAATTATTGTATGCGGAATCAAGCATGGAAAGTATATTTACCTCATTTTTATCTAATCCACAAAATAAAATTTTATTGCTCTAGCATTTAATGAGGCATTTTTCCTATTTACGTCATTGATAACTATCTCAAAGCTCATAATCTATAGATTGCAAGAATATCCTAGCGCTGCATTGTCTTTCTAAGTGTCCTAGGTTGCCATGGATCATCTGTAAGATTGTTAAATCTTTCACTACAGAACCTTGCTTTGATACCAAATAAAATGACACTAACCAACCCAAGAAGAAGGGCAAATTGGGTTTCTAAGAAATATTAACACAAAATTCGAATTTTGTATTCAATCAGACAATAACACAATATATGCAACTTGTAAAGAGAGATAGAGTTAAGAGATTAAACATCAAATTTATAGTGGCTCGACACAACCTTACTTACATCTACTCCTTCAAGCACCCCTTAAAGATTTCACTATCAACAAGCCTTGAACACTCAAGACTCGAACACACAAGGAGATTTTGGCACTCCTTAAAGCCTTAGAAGTGATTTTAACCCAAATCACTCAACTCTCAACAAACGTGACTCCTCACCATGTCACTCAATTAACAACTCAAGTGACAGACTCATTTCCTTCACCTTTTACAATCAAAAACTAAAATCAAATAAGTATAAGAAACTTACAAAATAACCTTCTTAAGAGTGGATGATGAAATTGAATGAACCTTGAGGGATTTTATGTGTGTTTGACAATTTGGAGCTCAAGCAAGACATAAATGTTGTTTTTAGCTTAGGGTTTCTCAAAATCAACTTCAAAACATGTGTTATAAAAGAGAAGTCCCAAATATATATGTGTCGAAAACTAACCGTTATACACTTCAAAATGATTAATTTTGAAAAAGTTAGTAGACCGGGTTGGTCAAGTTGGTCAACAGTTTGGAGAAGAAAGAGAAAAATCGAAATCCCAAGAGGTTGGTCGACTGAGTTGTCAAGGTCAATTGTCTTGGCAAAAATAGAAAGGGAAAAGTTAAAAACCCAGCAAGTTGGCCAACCAGGTTGACAAGGTGTCGACCGAGGACTATCCACGAGGGCATTGTTCACAAGCATTATGCACAGGTTTGAAAAAGTTTTAACTTTAGTCCATTTTTAAGGTTTGAACATTTTGTAATTTGCTCCAGTTTTCAAAATTCAAAAACATTTCTCTGTGAAAACCTCTTGAGCTTGCCTCAAATTTTATACATATTTACATTCACAAGTATACAAGTACAAATACAAAATATAATCCAAACTTGTGTCTTGAAGTTTTACTTTAAGCTCTTTTCTATTTACTCAAGGGGATCCACCTTGCTTTCCTTGAAATCTTTGATTTTTCCTATTCCTTCAGTTCTCATAAATGCTTTAATTCTTCATGTTAGAAATATCTCAATAAAGCTACAAGAAGAATTTTAGTTAATTATGGATGTTAAGGTTTGTTATCATCAAAACAATGATTATAAGTTTTAAGGCTAACAAAGATTTCAAGTTTTTAGAAAAAAATGTGAGGAAAAACATCAAAAATTCAGGATTAGATCAGGCATCACCATTCTTCCCCACCTGGGATCTTTCGCCATCCTCGTCCTCCTGTTCACGTTCCTCCTGATCTGAGTGAGGTAGAGAAGTTTCCATGTTCAAGGGGCACTCTTGGGGAGTTGTCGGGTACTCCCTACGAGGTCAGCTGCGTTCAAGTTTTTCCCGAACTGGGCCATCAATTTTTCTCGGTTAAAGTTGAATTTCATTTAGTGCAAGTTCAAGTTAGGAAATTTCTTGGTGACCTCTTATTGAGCAAAATAATACCCATTGAAAAGGTTAGACCCCTCTTCGACTTCCAATTTTTTTACATTCACTTGAAGATTAGTGTCTCTGTCCGTCTTAGGTTGGAGTTGAGCTTACATTGATCCCACTTCATTGCATGCCTCTCCTAGATGATCCTCTAGCTCAGAAATCTAAGCATCATTGTCTTTAACCTTATGAGAGAGCCGGGACACTTGAGCTTTTAACTTAGCAACTAGACCAGATGAGTTAGATACCTCTTTGAGCTTGTCACTTAAATGAGACATAAGGAAGGTTCCTTGACCACACAAGGAAAAGGAAAGGTTGTTAAAATTTCAAATCCAACCCCAATAGTTGAATTTGAAAGCTAGAGAACTTACTATAATGGGAGAAATGCTCGAGTGGCATGAGAAAAATGGCCACCAAGGATACCTTCTAGATCAGCAGCCAAATAGGGCGTTTGTCCCAAACCCTTTACCTTCTTGGCCTGCTTAAATTTAGGAGAAAGCCCATCTAAAGTGGCAACAACTTCTTTGGACTCACTCGATCCTGCCACAGCTTTTTTACCTATAATCCTTGCGACCTTGGACATCCTAGTCCTCATCAAGTTTGAGAAAGCATAATCCTTTTCGTTCCCCTCTGTTATTCTCCTTGTCACTGAGCTTGGGGCAACACCTACATTACTAAGTAGGAGAAACGCAATCAAGACAAGAAAGTCCACATCTTAAGAAGAGAAAGATAATCGCCGGGTCAGTAAGAATACTACTTGAGCATGAGGATGGTGTTATGGGAAAAATTATGACTAGACATGTAGTGGGTGATCCACCTTGATCCCACCTCAATGTAGAACAAGATACGAACCCTACTCACATAGGTAAGGTAAAACTCACTTTAAGCTAGGCTCCTCGCTATATATCACGAGAGTATTCACCATGTGTAAAGGTAAAAGCCAAGGTTAAGGCAATGCTCTTCATCTAATCAGATTCAAGCATTTCTATTTCATATAAAAGCATATTTTTCTAAGGGAGAACTCATTCATTACATTCTTAAGAAAAGAAGGGTTATCTTCCCCAAAAAGATTCTCTATCTTTTCCCTCATTTTGTCCTACATATCCACCATGAATGCACAATAAACGCATTGTAGATAGCACTACTTACCCTATTTGAATGTTGACTCTTTTGTCTCTCAGTGCTTTGATGAACACTTTTTGAATTTACTTTCTTTATGTTGACTTTAGCCTTGTTTTATCAGTCTTAGAGGGAGATACTTGTGCCCTCTTCATTTCCTCAGCTAATTTAAGCATCAGAGAGGGGTCACTGAAAAGGCAATTCCTGTCTGAGCTTCTTTATGTCTTTCATGAAGTTTACGAACTAGTTCAGTAATCTTACAGCATCAAGAAGGTTTGGGGGCAAAATAAGGTGAGCAGAGCGGTTGTTCAAGAAAAAAGCAATGTATATTTCATCATTCTTAGAGTCCCCTAAGGTTTTGTAGGTAAGTGCTGATGTGCCTCATGTTATGGGTTTATCAAAAAAAAGTTATGTCGAGTAGGGAAGTTGTGTGGGTGGAGCGAAATGTTTATGGTCTGATTATTCCTGGTAGCTCTCTGTGGGTCCACCCTTTGACATAACCTTGAATTGGATAGAAGAAAAATACTGAATTGAGCTATTCAACTACTTCGGGTAAGCGAGGAGATATCTTGAGTTCAAGACTAGTTGGAGGCATAAAGAGTTTAACAGAGAGGCTGCGTGAGAAGCAGAGCACATATATTATGTTGTTTTTGAGGGCACTCAGTGGGCTGAACTTCCAAACATTTTCGGATTGTATTTCCTATTTAAGTTAGGAGAAAGACCAGATTCTAATCATTTGACCACCTCGAGTGCACCCAGCTCCACTTCAAACCCTAGTATGAGGCTTGTGAAATTTCCGCATCAATAGATGGAATAAGTCCTACCTTAGAAAGGTGATTGTCATTGACTATATTCATCTCAGAAGGGTTGGCCGCCATATACTCCCTCACACTTTTTATATCAGTGTCTCACGACAAGTTGTTAGTCCACTTCTCTGTATAACTCCAAGATAAGCCAGGCAAGCAAAAATTAAGTTAGATATTAACTAAGTAAGTAACCAAGGTGAATCACCATCTCGTCAAGACCAGACTGACCTTGTTTGAACCAAGTTTAGGAAGGGCCAGCTTCACAAATAAGGAAATGTTGTAAGTCTTCTACAGTTGGAAAAATATCTTTTTCGTCATTAATGTTACTTCATAGTCTAAGAAGAAATTCTTCCACAAAGAATCTCTCCTCTCAGCAAGGTCACCACCTCTTTTAGAACTTTCGCCTGCCACTTTGAAACGACCTCTACCAGCCCAAACCTTGCACTTACTATGATTTGTCAAAGGAAAGGGCGCTATTTGTGAGTGAGTGTTGAGATTTACTTGCATCCGACATGTCTGCAAAAGCGAATGAAACTTCGTTAGATCTAACTAACAAAATGCCATGATGTTTGCAAATGCTCATGGACAATTACCCAAGAGCACCACTAAGCCATAACACAAAAAATGAGTATATACGCCCAACAAGTGATGCATGAATAGATCACATTTGTCAAATAAGGCAATTAAAGCAAAATATGGCTAGGTAACACTATGAAAAAAGGCATGCACATTGTGCAAATCAATGACACATATCTACTGCCAGTTTCTATGTAACCACAAACTACTCGGCGTTCAAGCTAAGCAGGATTCAAAGTCCAAAACACCCAAAAGCACACACCAACTCCATAAATGCAAGCCACAAAAAAGAGCAAAGACGCACAAAAATATACAAATCAAGTACAATAACCACCCAAGCTAGAAAGATGCAACCACCATGGTCTCAAACTAATGGCCAACAATAAATATACACCAAGCCATGATCCAAAGTTAATGTACAAGCAAATCGAGAAGTACGACGGCAAGTGACAGAGTGTATAAAGCACAACAAATACGAATTTTGCAAAGAGACATCATGGATCATGGGAAGTGACACAAAAATAAGCTATTCACAAAGACAAAATAGAGGCACAATACACGGACCCACAAACTCATTCCGAAAAATGGAAGATTTGCTAACCCATAGCATGCTAATACGCCAATAAGGGCTACAATATTGAAAATAAGGGGCATAGGTTTACTTATAGTGTTTTCTAGTGGGAAAATTCAATGAAGGCAGTGGGAAATGACGAGGACAGTGCGTGAACAACGTTGGAATCGCGAAAAGCCGAGATCAACGGCAAGTGATCCATGAAAGGACAAAATTGGCATGTCGCTGGTCGCTAACGTGAAAGTGAATAGTTAACAGTGGCAATGTTGTTTATGTTGGGAAGTGAGAGACAAGGGTGCATAAGAGAGAAGTTGGCGCTTGTTAAGGTTTGCAAAAGGACAAATGTAATTCCCAAAGAAAAAAAGGAAATCCTACTTAAATGAGCATTGACTCGTGCGCCCTACTTACAAAAAAAGGAAAAAATGAAAATGCGGGAGTTGAAAAGGTTCTTTTAAGAACTCAAAAGGCATGAATAGGGATTTACACCCCTTAACCCTCCTCAATGAATACTTCGAATTCCTAAACCTGAACATATTGAGGAATGATGAAGAAAATTCAAACTGTAGGTCTCATTGTATAATGTGGCTTTTATATGTGCTACCTAAATGTATTATTCCAAGATTAGGAAGAACATTCTCTTAGGTCAGGAGGGAATTTACGCCCACCTTAGTTCTAGCTTAGCATGATCTAACCTTTAGTTTAAGAGGGATTGTCCTCTAACTTCGCCCTAAATTGAGTGAAAATTTCACCAATAATCATTTTGTCAATTTTTCAGGGTCTTAAAGGGGCATGGGAAGACTTAAGAACTCTTAAATGGAAACGAAAAAGAGATGAAACTCTAGTTCCTTAGGAAATGGTAAAATATTTGTTGCAAGAAGAAGGGGTTGATCCGTATCATCTTGACGTTGTTCTGATTTCTCTATTTTTTTAAGAATACCGCTTCTCCTACCTATATCAAATAGAATTTCTTCATGAAAAAATCAATTTGATTTAGATCGGGAGAATCATACGATTTGGTGAAAGTATGTGCTATTATTTAAATCCATAGTCAATCCTATTTCTAGGAGCAGTTGATAATGGAATCTGATATTTTCCACTAATTTCGAATTCATAAGAGTGCGAAAGGAAGCCCTACCTCCAAGTTGCTCAAGAATAGTGGCATTGAGTTTCTCGAAGCTCCGCCTAAGGAAGAGAGAGCAAGACAAGTTCATAAAGTTTCTCGCCATAAATATTTTTGTCCATGAACATTTTTCACCATAAACATGTATGTTTTGCTGTCTCGAATCACCCTAACTATATGTAGGGATATGCATACACCCTATGGTGGCAAGTGTAAGACTACTTGAAAGGGAGAGGGTGTGATTTGACAAAAGCAAAGAGCAAATGAAAGCTTCCAACTCCTTCGCCTCCTCCTCAGCCTTTGAAAGCTAGGAAACCTCTATAATAGGGTAAAAATAGGCTGGATGCATAATGGTATGTAAGCCCACGGAGCTCTAACTGACACCTATAGGACGATCCACTCATGTTGAAACCCACTTAACAAGGAATACCTATTGGGGCGAGATCTTATTTCAGAATGTTAAAGGGTATACACATGAAGAGTGCCACATGGCCATAGCAAATGGTCCACAATGCAAAAGAAAAAATGAGTGGACCTCACTTATGTGCTTAATTTCTGTACAAGCTTTGTCATGCTTTCACTCTTAATTTTATGCTAATTCATATTTATGTTACTGAATTATTTGATTTTTTCTTATTTAGTTTGTTTATGTCATTACTTTGAGCTTGGTTCTTTATTTTTGCGGGAGAAAAGCCTAAAAGCGTAAGAAATGGAAAGAAAACAACAAGGTCCGTTTGTACTGAACATAGTCAATATTTTTTAGGGTATCTTTATACTCAAAAACCGTATTTTACTAATTCAAAATAATTTGAAAACTAGAAATGATGATTCACATGCCTACGCTTCATGAAAAAAGCAAAAAGTAGAATTTAGTTGCCTAAAATTCATCTAGAATTGAGAGCAAGTGGGGACAGCTTCTCCTTTATAGGGGGAAACGATTTGGAATGTTTGAAAAGACAAAAAAAAAAGGACAAATAAAAGAGAAGAAGCATAATGAAAGTAAGGGGTTTTCTTCACCATTTTGGGAGATTTTGGAAGCTTGAAGAAAGAAGGGAAAGAAAAGGAAGACAATTTTATGCTTGTTGGAGACTGAAGTCCTCGATCTACATAGAGTTTTCTTCCTCAACTCTTTACTTTTCTTTCTGAAATTTTCATGATGATTTTCAAATTGATTATGGTGTGTTGTAATTCAATTATGACTTAATTTCTCTTAACTAGGGAAAATATGTAACCTAGCTAAGAACATCAATTTCCATAATGTGTTGTTTATGATTTGTTGTGCATATTGAGTGTTCATTATTGTGCTTAATGCTTTTTAATATTTTGTCAATATTTGAATTATTTGTGAACTACATTGAGCTGAGAAGTGATTTATGTATTTTGATTATGTAATGAACATGATGAATTGCATGTTAGATAGAGATATACTATCATGATTCATGCAGAATTAAGATAATTATCATTATGTTTAATGAACTTTCATGTATTTAAATTAACATAGAGATATAGTAAATTAATATGTGCAAGTATTTTTGGTAAATCTTGAGAAATAGTATCAAATAAATTAGGATAATTTTCTGTCAATATTGGGAACAAATTGAAACAACACAATTTAAAAAATTGAGTTCAATTAGCTATGGTGAAGTCCACTGCACTAGTGTTTTAATTAATTGAAATCCATAATTTCGTTTTATTAGTTCAATTTAAATTTTCTCAGATTTTTGTTAATCAAAATATATTAATTGAATTCTTCAAATAAATTTAGGATTAATTATCTTTGGTAATTAATAAATTAAACAATCCTCGTTAGATCGACACTTATTTATCATATATTACTTGTTATCGATAACATGCACTTGCATTTATGAAAATTCACAACACTCACTATGATATAATCCCGAATATCAAGGGATCTGATCTCCAATATCCCCAATGAAAAATATAAAAGTTCTCTAAGGTTTATAGCTCTTCTGAGGGACAACCTGACATTGCTAGTGCAACAGCCACAGGTGGCTGCCTGAACAGGCTAGACATTTCAACTCTTAAGAAGTTGAGGGTGGACCTCACCTAATGCCTCCAGTATTTGGGGACTACAAAATACAAATGAATAAACTTCTGTCACGTGTACATAAAGGATAAGGTAATCCCCTTCTCTAAGTAGAATGCCACATGGCATGTAATCTCATATCAGATCATAAAGAACAATCTTAACTTACCACGTGTCCTTAGTTTTGGCTCCAAACTAAGTATTCAATTGTAAGAACAATAGGATGCATGCTAGTGGGACCCTTAATTAAGTCTATTGGAATTGGCTTTGTAAACCTTTGTCTTCGTTTTCTTTCCTATTTCATAAAAACAACTCTAATATAACTATGTTATCTATAGCACCCTGTTGTGTAATTTTAATAACGCAAGTGCACGTTATCGTTAACAAGTAATAAAATGATAAGTTAAGTATCGTTCCCACGAGGATTGATTAATTTGTTAATTACCGAAGATAACTAATCCTAAATTTAATTGAAGAATTCGATTAATAAATTTTGATTAACAAGAAATTGCGGAAATTTAATTTAAACTAACTAAACGAAATTGTGAATTTCAATTGATTAAAACACTAGGGCAGTAGACTTCACCATAGCTAATTGAATTCGATTTCTTTAATTGTGTTGTTTCAATTTGTTACCAATATTGACAGAAAATTATCCTAATTTATTTGATATTCTTTCTCAAGATATACCAAAAATACTTGCACATACTAATTCACTATATCTCTATGTGAATTGAAATACATGAAAGTTCATTAAGTATAATGATAATTAACTTAATTCTGCATGAATCATGATAGTATATCTCTATCTAGCATGTAATTCATTGTGTTCATTACATAATCAAAACACATAAATCACTTCTCAGATCAATATAGTTCACAAATAATTCAAATATTGGCCAAATATTCAAAAGCATTAAGCACAATAATGAACACTCAATATAAACAATAAATCATGAACAACACAAATTCTGGAAATTGATGTTCTTAGCTAGGTTACATCTTTGCCCTAGTTAAAAGAAATTAGTTCATAATGAAATTACAACACACCATAATCAAATTAAGAATCATAATGAAAATTTCAGAAAGAGAAAAGTAAAGAGTTGAGAAAGAAAAACTCTATGTAGATCAATAACTTCCGATTCCAGCAAGCTTCACTTCCTCTTCCTTCCCCTCTTTCTTCAAGCTTCTAAAATCTCCCGAAATGGTGAAAGAAGACCTTAACTTTTGTTCTCTCTCTCTTCTGGTCGTTCCCCTCTTTCAATTGCCCATTTAGTCTTCAAAAACGCTCCAAATTCAATCCCCCTTGTTAAGGAAAAGCTGTCTCCCACTTGTCTCCATTCAAACCGAAATTTAGGCCACTAAACTTGACTTTTTACTTCCTTCCATGACAGGTGGGCTTGTTAATCATTATGTCTAGTTTTCAAATTATTTTGAATTAGTCAAATACGATTCTTGAGTATAAAGATACACTCAAAAATACGGACTATGTTCAGTACAAATGGGCCTTGTTGTTTTCTTTCCATTTCTTGGGCTTTTTGGGCTTTTCTCCTACAAAAAAGAAGAACCAAACTCAAAGTAATAACATAAACAAATTAAATAAGAAAACACAAATAATTAAGTAAAATAAATATGAATTAGCATGAAATTAAGAGTGAAAGTATTACAAATTTTGTATAAAAATTAAGCACATCAAATACCCCCAAACTTAATATTTGCTAGTCCTCGAGCAAACAAAAGAAATAAAAGACTCACCAACAAAAACTAGCTTCCTTACTTCATTTTTCATGGTCAACAAGAATACAACAAGATACAAAATTAATCAATCAATCATCCAAGTATTAACAATGCTTCATATGTTATGCTCATGTGTAGTGTGTGATAGCCATTAATCAATCATCATCTCTCATGTCATTTTCACAAAATTAGAGTATAGCATGTGTAGAAGTTTAAACTCCAAATCTCACAAAGATGATCACTAAAAAAAAAACACTCCAAATTTGGGTTAAAACTCAAAAGTATGTGAGACAAGCATTATGCTTAGATTTTTAATGGAAAACAAAGCTCACATATAATAGAAAGAACACGCTATTTTTCGATGTGATGATGGTGATCTCATGAAAGGAATGCCAATAACTTGACTATCATAACAATGAATACAATCTAATCATATAACACACAAGATCAACGTAGGACTTTCTTTCAAGGTTGTAATGAAGCCAACAAGCAGGATATTATTAAGAAAGAATAGATAACGGGTACAACAAAGTTATAAGAGCTCGATAACATATGCATCTATTATCAAATTCTCATATTTTCTTGCAAACACATTTCACCACCACCAATTCTTCATATTCTTTGCTTCTTCTTTTCAAAGCACATTATCCTCTTTTCTTTTTCTCTTTTCTCTTTTTCATTTCACATTCGGCCTTAATAACATTTTTTTTTTTTATGGCCGTGCATCAAATAGATAATGCATTGTTAAATCAACCACCCATACAACAAGTAACAACCTCCAAATTTATGATGAAGCATATGTCAATACCATGCATTTGTTGCTCAAAAGATAAGAATAAGGATAAAGACAATGGAAAATTGGTTATTGAGATTGGTTGTTATTGGTTTTAAGAAAGATAAAGATTATTTTAAAGTTCAAAGTGGTTAACTAAGGAAACATGGGAAAGGTCAGCTAGAAAGGCTCAAACGATACAAACAAGGCCTAGAATCACTTCTTCTGCATCATAAAACCAAAATTACATTCAAAGCATGAATAATCAAATCAATTGGCCAAAATAAACTATAATGAGATCATTAGAACGAAAATATGACAAGAAAAGATGTAGAATAATCACGTAACACTCAGAATTGAAGGATAAGGGTTTCAAAAGCTCAGAATTAAGGTTACATGAGTCTACACTTTCTTACATAATATTTCTAACTATGTGAATTCATCAATTTAAGATTCTGATCAATCATGACATTAAGTGCTTTTGAATTGTGAGAACAAATAATGAAACCTAGTTAATACAAGGATAATATTATGATCAAATTTAATATCTCATTAATTCGAATTGACCATGCATAAATCATTTCTAAATCTTTAACTGAATAAGGAAGCAACTCAAACAACTCAAAAACAGAAAATAGGAACATTTTCGTTTTTTTTTTTTTTTTTTCAAACAAATGCAAAGCTAAAGAAATTAACTATAATCAAAGCAAAACATAAAATCTCACCCCCAAACTTAAATCTAACATTGCCCTCAATGTTTGCAATTAAAAATCATGCAATGAATAGATCAAATAAAGGTGAAAATGTAAGGAAATACTTAAAACACAAGGAAAGCATAAATGGAAAAGATGGCACCTGATTTGGCAATTGAATTCAATTGATGCAGAACTCATTTCCCTTCCGTGCACTTTGGGTTGCCTCCCAAGTAGCGCTAAGTTTAACGTCTTCAGCCAGACCGTATTCTTCAGCAAAGAAAACACTCAAACACTAGCTAATGTGATTGTGCTCTTGCATTGCTCAAAATCACCCTCCACATAATGCTTCAACCTCTGTCCATTAACTTTGAATGTTCCTTTTGTATCATGATGGACTTCAACTGCACCATAAGGAAAAACCCGAACAACGGTGAAAGGACCAGACCAGCGTGAGCGTAACTTTCCCGGAAAGAGTCGAAGACGAGAATTATAAAGGAGAACTTTCTGACCAACCAGAAAATCTCGCCTCATAATATGCTTGTCATGCCACTTCTTCGTACGCTCCTTATAAATTCGTGCATTCTCATAGGCATCATTACGAAACTCTTCCATCTCACTCAATTGAAGCAACCGTTTTTCTCCTACAGCTTTCATGTCAAAATTCAATCTTTTCACTGCCCAATACGCTTTGTGCTCAAGTTCAACCGGAAGATGACATGCTTTTCCAAACACTAGCCTGTATGGAGACATTCCGATTGGAGTTTTGAAAGCTGTGCGATAAGCCCACAATGCATCATCTAACCTTTTCGACCAATCTTTTCTTGAATTGCTAACCGTTTTTTCAAGTATCCTCTTTAATTCTCTATTTGATATCTCCACTTGACCACTCGTTTGAGGATGATAAGCTGTCGTTATCCGATGAGTGACACCATATTTTCCCAATAAAGCTTCGAATTGACGATTACAAAAATGTTTACCGCCATCACTAATAATTGCTCGAGGAGTGCCAAATCGGGTAAAAATATACTTGCGTAGGAAATTTGTAACAGCCTTAGCATCATTGTTGCGTACAGCCACTGCTTCCACCCATTTCGAAACGTAATCTACAGCCACCAATATGTATTGGTTCGAAAAAGATGACGGAAATGGACCCATGAAGTCTATCCCCCAAACATCAAACAGTTCAACCTCAAGAATATTATTCAGTGGCATTTCACTTTTTCGAGAAATATTTCCAATTCTTTGACATCGATCACAAGCAGCAACAAATGAGTATGAATCCTTGAACAATGTACGCCAAAAGAAACCAGATTGTAGTACCTTTGCCGCTGTTTTTGTTGCTCCAAAATGCCCCCCATATTCCGAAGAATGGCAATGTTGCAAAACGCTCACCATCTCGTCTTCCGGAATACAACGCCTAATTATTTGATCTGGGCATTGTTTATACAAGAATGGGTCCTCCCAATAATAATGCTTGACATCCGCAAAGAATTTCTTCTTTTGTTGGTATGACAAATCAGCCGGAATAATGTTGCTGGCCAAATAATTTACAAAATCTGCATACCAAGGTGCATCCAATTCTTGAAGAGAAAAAAGTTGTTCATCCGGGAATACCTCATTAATCGAACTTTCTGCATCATCTTCAATTTCTTTTTGTTCCAATCGAGATAAATGATCAGCAACTAAATTTTCGGATCCCTTCTTATCGCGAATCTCCAAGTCGAATTCTTGCAGTAAAAGCACCCATCTAATGAGCCTTGGTTTTGCATCTTTTTTCGCAAGTAAGTATTTGATGGCTGAATGGTCTGTGTAAACTATCACCTTCGAATCAATTAAATAAGAGCGGAACTTGTCAAACGCAAACACAACAGCCAAAAACTCCTTCTCTGTGGTAGCATAATTCAATTGGGCATCCGTTAAGGTTCTACTTGCGTAATAAATGACATGCAAAGCTTTACTTTTTCGCTGCCCCAAAACAGCTCCCAAAGCATGATCGCTTGCATCGCACATAAGTTCAAATGGCAAATCCCAATCCGGAGCCACAATAATAGGTGCGGAAATAAGCCTCTTCTTCAAAGTGTTAAATGCCTGCAAACAATCATTAGAAAAATCAAAAGGCATGTCTTTAATCAAGAGATTGCAAAGAGGTTTAGAAATTTTAGAGAAATCCTTTATGAAGCGTCGATAAAATCCGGCGTGTCCCAAAAAGCTTCGAACAGCCTTCACAGAAGTAGGCGGTGGCAACTTTTCAATGACTTCAATTTTTGCTCGATCAACTTCAATTCCTTTTACTGAAATGCGATGACCCAAAACGATGCCTTCTTGAACCATAAAATGACATTTTTCCCAATTCAACACTAAGTTGGTTTGCTCACATCGCTGCAAAACTAAAGCCAAGTTATTCAAACAATTATCAAAAGATGAACCAAAAACTGAAAAGTCATCCATGAACACTTCAATGAATCTCTCCACCATGTCAAAGAAAATAGCTGTCATGCAACGTTGGAAAGTTGCAGGAGCGTTACATAAACCGAATGGCATTCTTCGAAATGCAAAAGTACCATACGGGCAAGTGAATGTCGTCTTCTCTTGATCTTCCGGAGCAATAGGAACCTGGTTGTACCCGGAATAGCCATCTAGAAAGCAATAATGCGAATGACCAGCAAGTCTCTCTAGCATTTGATCAATAAAAGGCAATGGAAAATGATCCTTGCGAGTAGCATCATTTAACTTCCGATAATCGACACATACTCGCCATCCCGTGACTGTTCTTGTCGGAATAAGTTCGTTGTTGTCATTCTTGACAACGGTCATTCCCCCTTTCTTTGGAACCACTTGCACCGGACTCACCCATGGACTGTCGGAAATTGGGTAAATCATCCCAGCATCTAACAATTTCAGAACTTCAGCCCTTACCACCTCTTTCATGTTAGGATTCAAGCGGCGTTGATGCTCAACTACTGGTCTAAAATTTTCTTCCATTAAGATTTTGTGCATGCAAATTGAAGGGCTTATACCTTTAATATCGGAAATGGACCATCCCAATGCAGCCTTATGATCTCTTAAAACTCGAAGTAGTTTTTCCTCTTCCAATTCACTCAAAGAAGCTGAAATTATGACTGGAAACGTTGAGTTTTCACCTAAGTATGCATATCGAAGGTGAGATGGCAGTGGCTTGAGCTCGAGATTAGGAGTGGAGGACAACGGTTGGGAATGATTTCTATCAAGTTCTTCAAAATTCTGCCTTCGAAGAGAATACGGTGGGGCAGCTCCCAAATAATGTGCATATTCTACGATTTCTGCATTTTCCGCTTTGGTAGATTCGGCATGCACAATACAAGCTTCAAGTGGTTCATTTGGATGCCCATGTTTGAATGTCTCAGCCACCATCTTGTCTAGAGCGTCAATTTGAAAGCAACAATCAGTTTCGGATGGATACTTAATTGCTTTGAACACATTGAAGACAACTTGCTCATCTTGAACTCGTAAGATTAATTTCCCTTGTTGTACATCAATCAAAGTTCTCCCCGTAGCTAAAAATGGCCGTCCCAATATAAGTGGGATTTCTCGATCAGCTTCCATATCCAAGACAATAAAATCGGCTGGAAAAATAAATTTATCCACCTTGACTAATACATCTTCAATTACACCCCTTGGATGCTTAATTGATCGATCCGCTAACTGTAAGGAGACGGTTGTCGCCTTTGCTTCGCCAAGCCCTAATTTTCTGAAAATAGAAAAAGGCATTAAATTAATGCTTGCACCTAAATCACATAAAGCTTTTTCAAAATAACATTCTCCAATTGTGCAAGGTATTGTAAAACTCCCTGGATCCTTTAACTTTGGTGGCAATTTATTTTGCAAGATAGCGCTGCACTCTTCCGTTAACATCACTGTTTCATTTTCCTCCAATTTTCTCTTGTTGGATAAAATCTCCTTCATAAATTTGGCATAGCTTGGCATTTGCTCCAATGCATCTGCAAAAGGAATGTTAATATGCAATTTCTTAAATACATCAATGAATTTAGAAAATTGCTTATCCAATTTATTTTTTCGCAGACGTTGAGGGAATGGAATCGGTGGCACATAATTCTTGCTAAGACTTGCTCTTTCAGCTTGCGGAATGGAAGAACTTGCTCCCGTGGATGTTTTGTTGGCATTTTCAGAGATCTTGTCGTTGTCCTTGTCAATTGTGGATGTTACATTTGATGGACAGAATTCCACTTGTTCTTCCGTTGCTTCTTCTAACTTGTTTTTCAGCTCACCGAGTTGTTTTCCACTACGAAGTGTAATTGCTTTCACTTGCTCCTTTGGATTCGTCTCCGTATTGCTTGGTAAGGTACCTTGCTGCCTTTCCGCTAATAAATTTGCCATTTGACCCATTTGTATTTCAAGATTTCGTATGGATGCAGCCTGATTTTGCAATGTTGTCTCAGTCTTGGTCATGAATTTAGAGGTGTTCATGGTGAGCTGGGTAAGTGCGTCTTCTAAATTCACTTTCTTCTCTTGCGGCTGAAATCCGGGAGGTGGTTTCATCACATTCTGATTGTTGCTCCATGAAAAGTTCGGATGATGTTTCCAAGCTGGATTGTAAGTGTTCGAATAAGGATTATGTTGCTGTCTTTGGAAATTCGATACAAAGTTCGCTTGCTCGAAAGATGAAGAAGCGAATGGACTGCCAACTTGACAATCAATGCTTGCATGATTTCCTCCACATAATTCGCACACCTGAACATGAGATTGGATAGCATTAACATTCAAAGTACCAAGTTGTCTTGACAAAGTAGCAACTTGGGCTGTCAAGGCTGTGATGGCATCAATTTCGTGCACTCCGGCAACTCTTCTTTGTGTTGAACGATCTGAAGGCCATTGATAATTATTAGACGCCATTTCTTCTAGCAACGCGTATGCTTCGTCATGTGTTTTGCTCATCAATGCACCACCTGCTGCAGCATCAATCATGGTTCTAGTTGTGCAACTTAATCCATTGTAAAAAGTTTGAACTTGCAACCATGTTGGCAACCCATGATGTGGACACCGCCTTAGCATATCCTTATACCTTTCCCATGCTTCATATAGAGATTCCATGTCAATTTGAGAAAAGGATGTGATATCATTCCGCATCTTCGCCGTCTTTGCAGGAGGGAAAAATTTCGCTAAGAATTTCTGAGCTAATTCATTCCAAGTTGTAATGGTTCCGGGAGGAAGTGAATTTAGCCATCCTTTCGCTTTATCCCTAAGGGAGAACGGAAAGAGTCTCAGCCTTATAGCATCATCCGAAACACCATTATGCTTGAAAGTGTCACAAATTTCCAGAAAATTTGCGATATGTGTATTCGGATCATCATTCGGCAAACCGCTGAATTGGACGGAGGATTGAATCATTTGAATAATTGCAGGCTTAATCTCGAAGTTGTTAGCTTGTATTGTAGGCCGCCTAATGCTGGATGAAGTGCCATTAATAGTCGGAATAGCGTAATCCCTTAATGCTCTATTATTTTCAGCCCCAACCATATCAGCCACGTTTTCTGCCATAATGTCAATTTGCTGCGTTCTTGATGCTTGTTTTCGCTCTTTGTTTTGCTTGCGAAACGTCCGTTCTATCTCTCTATCCAAAGGAGCAAGATTAGAACTTTCGGAACGTCTCATGCACTAACTGAAGCACCTGAATTTACAATAAAAACAAACTCCAAATTAAAATCAGAATTAATCCAAATCGATATTAACAAAATTTAAAACAATCCCCGGCAACGGCGCCAAAAACTTGTTGTGTAATTTTAATAACGCAAGTGCACGTTATCGTTAACAAGTAATAAAATGATAAGTTAAGTATCGTTCCCACGAGGATTGATTAATTTGTTAATTACCGAAGATAACTAATCCTAAATTTAATTGAAGAATTCGATTAATAAATTTTGATTAACAAGAAATTGCGGAAATTTAATTTAAACTAACTAAACGAAATTGTGAATTTCAATTGATTAAAACACTAGGGCAGTAGACTTCACCATAGCTAATTGAATTCGATTTCTTTAATTGTGTTGTTTCAATTTGTTACCAATATTGACAGAAAATTATCCTAATTTATTTGATATTCTTTCTCAAGATATACCAAAAATACTTGCACATACTAATTCACTATATCTCTATGTGAATTGAAATACATGAAAGTTCATTAAGTATAATGATAATTAACTTAATTCTGCATGAATCATGATAGTATATCTCTATCTAGCATGTAATTCATTGTGTTCATTACATAATCAAAACACATAAATCACTTCTCAGATCAATATAGTTCACAAATAATTCAAATATTGGCCAAATATTCAAAAGCATTAAGCACAATAATGAACACTCAATATAAACAATAAATCATGAACAACACAAATTCTGGAAATTGATGTTCTTAGCTAGGTTACATCTTTGCCCTAGTTAAAAGAAATTAGTTCATAATGAAATTACAACACACCATAATCAAATTAAGAATCATAATGAAAATTTCAGAAAGAGAAAAGTAAAGAGTTGAGAAAGAAAAACTCTATGTAGATCAATAACTTCCGATTCCAGCAAGCTTCACTTCCTCTTCCTTCCCCTCTTTCTTCAAGCTTCTAAAATCTCCCGAAATGGTGAAAGAAGACCTTAACTTTTGTTCTCTCTCTCTTCTGGTCGTTCCCCTCTTTCAATTGCCCATTTAGTCTTCAAAAACGCTCCAAATTCAATCCCCCTTGTTAAGGAAAAGCTGTCTCCCACTTGTCTCCATTCAAACCGAAATTTAGGCCACTAAACTTGACTTTTTACTTCCTTCCATGACAGGTGGGCTTGTTAATCATTATGTCTAGTTTTCAAATTATTTTGAATTAGTCAAATACGATTCTTGAGTATAAAGATACACTCAAAAATACGGACTATGTTCAGTACAAATGGGCCTTGTTGTTTTCTTTCCATTTCTTGGGCTTTTTGGGCTTTTCTCCTACAAAAATGAAGAACCAAACTCAAAGTAATAACATAAACAAATTAAATAAGAAAACACAAATAATTAAGTAAAATAAATATGAATTAGCATGAAATTAAGAGTGAAAGTATTACAAATTTTGTATAAAAATTAAGCACATCACACCCTAAATTCTAGAAAAAGTTTCGCAGAATTTCCCTTATAATTGATACATATGCCAAATTTAAAATAGGAAATTTTAAACTTTGAGTATCTGAAATATAATTTCAACATCAACTATTATCTTATAATTACCACAACAAATCAACAATCTTGGGCTTCAAACACCTATATACTAAACCATAAAACTTATAGAAAATATATAAACATTACATTAACATGATCGTTCTACAAAAAGTTGAAATCTCTAACACAAGCTCATATTTAAGCTACCTAGATACATCAAGATAGCAAAAATATATAAGCTATGTTCACAAGTCTTCACTACACACTTTGCAAACAAACTTGTTTAGAAAAGTCTAACAAAACTAATAAAAATCTTTTGCTAATATAGTATTTGTCTTCTTAATTACTGTATCTCTAGCATCACCAAAAACCTGAAAAGGACGAATGAGCACACTAATGCCAAAAGATAGTCTATAAACTTAAAAACGTATATTGATTTGTGATAATAAACTTAGCCAAGATAGTCTAAAATGTTAAACTTTTTATTATTTTTAAAAATCTTTCAAAATAAAAATATTATTTATTTAAATTAAAATACAAACAAAACATTTGAATAAAATTATATATTAAAATGCTCCTCAATTTTTTTTTCTTTACTTTCTTGGTAATGTCATAAGAAGTTTTAAATAAAAACATGTATAATACTTTATTTAATATAAATATTTAAAAATTATATTAATTTTATTGTACTTTCTAAAAAAAATTATCAAACACATAATTAATATAAATAAAAGAAATATACATACATAGTATATTTATTTCAAATAAGATAATCAAATTTCTCTTTAATTTTTTTAACAAAATTATATTAAACTATTAAATAAGGATATAAAAGTGTGTGTGTGTGTGTGTGTGTATGTATGTATATGTATGTTGATACAATATTAAATTTAATTCATATATTATAATTTAAGATTATTTTTATTTTTGTCCGCTAATTTATTGACATATATTAGAAATACCATCAATTTATTAAAAGTTATCACTCTACCCCCATAAAACAGTCAAATGATTATTTTACCTTTAATTTTGATTAAAAATAAAAAGAATAATTTAATTTTAGTCTCTAAACTTTGATGAAAAAATAAGTCCTAACATACTTTGATCAATTATAACATTTTAGTCCATATTATTACATTTATCATCATATGTTAAAACTTTTGAAGGCATAATTCACTTTTTCTCTCCAATATTAAAAAATAATAATTTCACTACACTTACAAAAAATTCGAAGGAAGCACACTTCTCTTGCCATTGTTTGGGGTAGTTATTGTGACTATCATCAATAGCTTTTCAAATATAATTTGGAGAAATTTTTTGTTTAAAAAAAAAGAGAGAGAGAAACGGTGGTAGTGGTCATGACAGATAAAGTAATAGAGAGAGAAAAAATGAAAAATAATGAGAAAGATAAAAGATAAAAATAGAGATATTGATAGTATTGACATATTTAGAGATGTGAGTATAAAATGGTGGCAATAGAGGTAGTAGATTACGACTTTTATATTTATATGTTATATTAAAGATGAATAATAAATTTATTGAATCCAATTAGTAGGGGTAAACTTATACTTTATTATTATTTAATAGGTTGATATAATAGTAGAGATTAAAATATTAAAATCAAAAAAACTATGTCTTAATTTGTTATTTGGCCAAAGCTTAGGGACTAAACGTTATTATTTATTTTCTAATTTTAATTTAAAAGGGTAAAATAGTCATTTTATGTTTTGTGAAGGTGGAGTGATGACTTTGAATAAATTGATACATATCTATTATACCAATAAATTAGGGAGCAAAACTAAAAATAACCCATAATTTATTATTTTTATTTTATTTAAAAATTTTCTTTTTCTTTCCAATATTCTATAATGCTCTTAACACTTTTTTTGCTCAAAAAATAATTAATTTAAATTTTTTACTTATTATTAATATTTAATTTGGATAAAGAATCTAGTTATTTTTGAAAAATTAGAAGGATGTATCGAAATATCTAAATAAGTGAAGTAAATTAACTATATAAGTATTTGTGATAAAAAAAAAGAATAATAAATTATAATATATAAATTAAATTTATTATTTTTTAATAAAAAGTAATATAAATTTTTAAATATATATTAAATAAACTATTATACATTTTTAAAAAATATATATAATCAATACATACTAAATTATCACTAAAAAATATTAGGAGTATTTTAATATATAATTTTATCTAAATTTATTATTAATATTTTAATTTAAATAAATAGTATTTTTTATTTTTGAAATTTTTTAAAAATAGTAAAATAAAACAAACATTTTTAAGCTTAACATTCCAATTTCAAATATATCGAAATAATAGGAATTGGATTGTTAATAAGAAATAACATTCTATTTTAATTTTTTGATTAAATTTAGGGATTAAATGATAATATTTTAATAAATTAATTTAACAAAAATTAGATTCAAATATATCTTTCTATTTTCTCAAAACTTAAGAGATATCTAACACTCTCTAAAAGTTTAGAGAATATTAATTCTTTTCCTAAAAGTTAGGATGTATATATTACAATATCCTAATTATATAAGTTAAACCAAGAAACACACGATTAATAAAATAGATTCTAAACTAAAATTGTTATTACCTCCAATGAATTACCAAAACAAATTAATCATTTGATATTTAGTTTAAGCAAATTTTAGAAACTGCTGTCAACATTTCATCGTGTCAGGGCATTAAGCATACTTTTAAATCTTTAGTTTAAGAAGTATGCTTTTCCCGTTAAGCAATTCATCAAATTCATCAAGCTTTTTCTTGACCCCTAATATTGCTTGGGCCAAATCCTTATCTTCATCAGCATTAAAGAAACATTGACGAGCCTTAGCATCACGGATTAAGGTTTCCCAAACAGATTCAGTACGAGTTAAAGTTGCTTCATTCCCCAAAATCCAAAGACAGTGCCTAGAATGTGTCAAATGGAGAGTAGTTATTCACCATAGATGTTAAAAATAAACCAAACACAATGTATTCCAAGATTTTAAGTATTACCTAGCCCTTGTAAGAGCAACATTAACTCTCTGAGGCTTGGATACGAATCCAATTGATCCACCACTGTTGGATCTTACAGTTGACATTATTATAATGTCCTCTTCTCCTCCCTGGAAACCATCAATGGATTTCACTTTCACAGAAAAGCCATCCTTGTTCTCATATTTACTTCCAAGTTTTTCTTGAATTGTGGCTACTTGAGCATTATAAGGTGACACTATACCAATGCTAATCTTCTGTTTTGAGCCATTCCAAGCTGCATATTATAGATTACAAGGATATCAACTTCACCTTGGTAGACATTTTTCAATAGACTATGATACGAATAGCAAAAATTTATTTTATGCACTAAGAAAGCCAGAAGAGGTAGATTTTGTTGAGATGACAGGGATACCACTTCCTCAGTGATGCATTCAGAGTGCTCACACCATTTCATTTATCTCATAATTATATAATTCGATCAATTTATTGCACCATTGCAACTAAATAATCACCTTTCCTCTTTTTTTTCTTTTGACAAATAAAAAAAAAAAGGAAAAATTATGTTTGACAACAAGCAATAATATGAATCATTGCATGCTTTAATCTAAAAGGGAATATAGCATAATGATCGATGAAAAAACAATCATGGTAGCAAAACCAAGTACACAATATGTGAAGCACAAATTGTTTCTCAAAGGCAGTATCAGAAGTAATCAATTAAATAATCAGCTTATGTGAAATGAGAAGTATCCTTAGATGGTAATATGAAATGAGACTCCAACACATACCTTTGTACAAGTTCTGCAGAATTTTCATCACTGCAGATACCTCAACCATGTTTCTATAACTGTCAGTGAACTCTTCTCTTCCACCAAATATATTGATGAATGAATATGGACCATACATTGGCCCCGGCAAATAGTGTTTTTCGTAGCTTCCTTTTTCAACATTTGGCGCATTAACAATCTTCTTGTCATAAAAGAATGAGTTTGGAAAGAAGCTAATGGATGGATGCATTCTGTACTGCATACTGAGTAGGTGCTTTGAGTGCCCCAAATAGCTCAACCTCTCAAACAAACTTCTACCAAAACAAGCTTCATCAGAAACCTGATTGAAAGAATAAAGGATAAAAAAAAAATGAATAAGAGAAGAAGCAAATGTAAAAATGTATAGAAATAAAAATATTCAAACTCAAGTTCACACATTAGGAGGAGGAAATGCAAAGGAGAAAAAGGAAAGAACATATCCAAATGCCAACAACCTACATTGCTTTCAACCATCGCTGGCAATTGGCAGTCATCACCAATGAGGATAGCATGCTTTATACCCCGGAGCTGTAGAGGTATGGTTGACTCACTCTCTTTCAGCTGTGCAGCTTCATCAATGACCAGAAACTTCAGTGCAACTGAATGCAGCCTAAAAGAATTAGAAGCAGTGGAAAAAATTAAGGAAGCCGTTCTAAGACAGAAATCCTTAAGAGATTCTTTGCTCATAGCACTTGGAAGGTCAAGTTCATTAAGAGAACTCTGAAGATTTCTTAAAACAGAATGACATTCACTTCTCTTCTGGTGCAAATGCAACAAGTACTTTTTACCCAAAAATGCCTGAGAGAAATCTTCAACTGCTGAATGTGAAAAAAGTTCCTCAATTTCTTCAGAAACCACACAGTCTTGAAACAATAAAGTTTCCAAAGAATCAAGTAAATTTATGAGGGCTACCATGTTTTGAAAATTATTTTCAAAAATGTAACTTTTGGGTACATGAGTACATAAGTTAAAAATGCAATTCCTAAGTGGAGTTGCAGTGCATTTAAATCTCTCTCTCATAAACTGAAGAAAAGGCTTGCTCTGATCAATTTCCTTCCTGCACTCTCTTGCTTTGATCTCATATTTATTACCATCTCCCTCCTTCGTCGTCAATTCATTTACCAAAAAGATATGGTATTGAGAAACACAATCCTCCAAAAAACATATCATGGAAGCAAAGCAATGGCTCCAACCAGTGAGCGGTGCAAAGCACTCTGCCAGCCTCTTAATGCGATAGTCCAAATATATTTCTTCAATTCCTGCATCAACTTTGAGTCGCTCATTATTTCCAAATAAGAGAATCTCTCCCAACGGATAAAACAGAGTATGTCCACAAGAATCTCTTTCAACTGATTCTTTCACTAATGTTAGAACGCGAGAGGCCACTTCTTTAAATGCAACATTTGTTGGAGCACAAACAAGTGTTCTGCAATTCATTTTCAATAGAATAAAGACCAGCATGCTAACAGTTTTAGTTTTCCCAGTCCCTGGAGGACCCCATATAAGGTCAACAGTGGCCTTGTCAAGATCGCATTGCATTCTACCAAGACAAGAATAAACAGCCTCTAGTTGTGAATCATTCAGGACAGATGATAAACGATGACCAGATATCTCGTCCCACCGCTCACTTTGCACAGGATAAAGTTCGCATTCTTTATCAGCCTGACACTTAGAATGAAAATTCCAATTAAAATCTCACAGTTATTGTCAGAAAGCAAGAGTACATTAAGCTATGAAACATTTATGACTGATACAAAAGAAAATCTAATGCTAATGCTATGGCATCAAGAAAAAGAAAATCTGAAAAAAAGAAATAATCTATGAAACACTTACCACCGCATCAGTGCATAAAATTTCCTTGATCATCCTTAAATTTCTATGCTTACGCAATGAGTTCCATATTCTTCGGTTAGGAACTACATTTGACAAGAAAATCACATAGAGTGATTTGCTATTGTCATTGACTTGGATGTCTTTACCTACCCTAACTTTGAAGCAAGTTGAAGTAGTATCAGTTTTATCCTCATCCTCTGCCACTTTTATGACTGATACAAAAGTCCACATCCTTCCCACCCTTTGCAAATCATCAACAGTTTTGGGCTTAGCATCTGCGAGTACTAAAATATCCCCTGGCAATGTTTTGTATGGCTCTTTCCCACGATTACTGGATCTGTTCTTCCAGTTATCAACCTGAACATCATATAACTTTGTTCCATATGGCTTGGATTCCCCAAAAGCTACTACTTCAGCAAAAGGTGCTCGTGAAATAGTTTCCATGCCTGAAAACAGTTGCGCTCGTGTTTCTTCCAATAAAGGAAAAATAAATGACCCAAAGTATTGCTCAACAGATTGAAATGATAATGGAATTTTTTCCACCTGCAAGGATTGAACATAGAAGGAAATATTTGACAGACTGTATAAACTCAAATATAAGACAAACCTAACTGGCATAAACATGTTAAGAGGACAATACCACAAAGTTCATAGATTTAACATACAGCAGAAACACAACTAGCCAACAAGTGTGGATGTTTAATGGTTTGCTCATAAGACGACCAGTCACACATTCATGTTAATCTAGCCTCATAGGATACTGAAAGCACTTGCATCAAGAATTTATAGCCTTGATGCTACTATGTTTGAAGCTAAATTTGTTTACAAGAAATAGCTGAGTGCAAGAAACTTGATGTGAAAGCCTTCACAAATAGGAGAAGCCTCATCTAAAACTTGTTGGTCAATCATCTCATCAATTGAAGAAGATGAACATCAAATGGTACTGATTTGGAAAATACTTTTATTCTATGGTAATAGTCCTTCAAATGAAATGCAGATAAGAACTGCTCCAATTATTTGAACAGATCAAGGAACATCCTTTAAATTTGCGCAGCTTTAAACCTATTTGCATTGTCTGAGAAAAGAAATATTTTTAAAGAGATTATTAGGGCATTTACCTTCACAATTAACCTTCTAGGTCAAGTGATAACTTGACATTAGAGTGGGTTTGACCTTACAGTATTATGTTTGAAAACCACTAGGCACCATAATTAGTCCACGTGACAAGCCAATTATATGAATTCATGTTTGCATGCGAGGGATGATGTTGAAGAGCTTAAATATTACTTTTTGTCTACCTCAAGTTTAAAGTTTTAGATCAAGTAGTGACTCAACAAATATTATTAATTACTTGCTAACCAACTATCAGCTCCATTCTTAAATATGTTCCAATACTAATTTTCCTAACAAGTAGGCTTCTCCCACGTTCCTTGAGAACTAAGATTAGTTTACCATCTTGAACATAGCTAATCTGATCTTAGGACAATATCAGTCAGTTCAACTTGAAAAGCATATTTAGTATGTAATTGAAAGAGAAATGCTAGACATACTATTAACAGTATCAAACAAACTGCCCATTCAGACTTTCAGAGTACCAACAACAAAAAGTAAACCAACTTATCAACAAAATAATGAATTCGAATTCTCTCATGATCATGATCTTCGATCACATCAAGTCCCAACCGCAGAAAACTACAAATCTTTATAGAGCATAATTTTGACCCTTTTTGAAAAATGATCTAAACTATAGACGTTAGAATTGGCAAGTAGTGTATAAAAACCAAAAAGGAATCGGGGGATAGACATACTAAGTTAATGATAATAAAGATATAACCGCAGTTTCAGAAGAATCTGCAATAAATTATTGGAAAAGCTGCAGAATAGAAGATGAAAATGGAGAAGAAAGCAAACCTTTTCCTTGAAAAGATTATTATTAGATATATCCTCAAGAGACCAAGAAAACAAAGTATCTGTGAAACCATAGTCATTGGGAACTGATTTCTTCTTGCTACTGCTACTACTACTACCTTCACCTTCCATCATTTCTTCTCTCTATCTCTATTAATCTGCATAACAATAATGAAATAACGAATCACACTGTTAAATACCCAAATTGTTAAAAGAGAAGGAAGTTACTTCAGTGCGAAGAAACTAGCAAATGCAGTCCAAAGAAGGAAATGAGGAATCTAACAGTACAAAGACGTGCATCAAAAGAAAGAGGCCATCTTTCTCATTATCGTATAACTTTAAAAGCTCTTTACTGTTACCCAAAGAAAGAAAACCCTCCTAAGAAATAAAAAAAACAAACAGAAACCTTGATTAAAAGCTTTCAAGATAGAATGAAACGAAGGGGTTGTACCAAGCTAAATGGACAGAAGGGAGGTATTCATCACTTGACTTCATTCAGTTTCTCGTTCTTCTTTTTCCTTTTTCTTTTCAACAATCATTGCTACTACTTTTGCTTTGGAAAATCCCATTCCCCATTACAGGATGATGAATGTTCCGCTTCAATTTGGTAATAAAAGGAAATAAATAAATATAACTTGTTGAAGAAGGTTTGGAAACGCGTGAGTAAATACATGAAAAGATCTTTCATTTTCTTTCCGACAGCCAGGGTTCCAAATTCTAGAAGGGAGAGCTACTGTAGAAAATCAATCGATTTATTATATTATTATTATTTTTAAATAAAAAAATTTAAAAATTATATATTACAAATTTATTAAATTTACTTAAAAAATTTACTTAAATTTAACTGAAAAAATAATTCGTAATTATAATACACTCAACATCTAATAAATTACCTATATTATACATGAATACTACCCAATAAATTTTAAAATTGTACATGATATAAATAAATTATACTGATAAAATTCCAACACACTCCCTCCATCAGACTAAACCCTTATCGCTAAAATGAAAAAAAAAACGTTTGAACAAAGAAAGTTGTTCGGATTAGACAATGTAAAACATCGTTGACCCATGTTTGTTTTTTCCAATCAAGGTCAAGTGATATTTAATTATTCATTTGGTATATTTTTCAAAAATTTGAAAGCATGTCTAAAAGTAAGAGAAATTAACACATACATTTTAAAAGCTTATACTTAGACAGTAGTTTTAAAAAAATTTACATATACATCCCCTAAAACTAAATCATTAGTTAATTATTTAATTTTTGTAAAAGGTCTAAAATACCCTAATTATTTTGAAGACAAAACAAGGATACAATTTATCTATTATGTGCAATGTGAGTTCCGTGTTGTTTAAGTTTTATTATTTTATACAATAAATTATTATCTATGGTATAATAAAATAATATAATAAGAAAAAATACTCGATTGTCCCCTCAATTTTGCTCAAATTATCAAGTACCTCCCTAATTTTTGAAATATATCTCATTATGTCTTTATGTATTAAACTTAACGGAAAAATAATATTTTTATCATTATACTCTGAAATTAGTGGGGAAACATATGAGTCCCCTAATCAGACGTGGGTCCCACGTATCACATTAGCATTTAAACATGACTGTGTTTTAAATTACATTAATTAAATTGTATACTAATATATATATATATATATATAAATATTTTGAGACTAAATTAATTTAGATTGATAAATAAGAATTTTTGAAAATTTTATTACAGACAACCCAATTAATTTATACTCATTTAAATTTATGAATATTTTGAAACTTCACATTAGATTCTCGAAGATGCATACCCATTTAAATTCCCACCGATTCAATACACACAACAAAAACACATAGAAAAACACAAATTATTAACCACAAAAAAAAAAAAAACCAAAGGTAGCACCTCCATTGTAATGGTGAACACCAACTTTTGCAAGCATAGCATAGGACTCCATCTCAGATTTCCTGAGTGGAGGACAATTGTTGGACAAAATAATCCATTTCCCTATAAAAAAAAATCAACCCAAAAAATTCCAACTAAAAGAAATTGATAATTTACAATAATAAAAAATTTTAAATAAGATATTTAGTTTTCCTGTCAAAATGTCAACCCAAAACTTCTGATACCGTAAACAAAAACAAAGTCCCAGTTCTAAAATTCATAAAATACAAAAACTAGCCATTGGAACTTTTGAGAGATTGAAGAACAGTCTTGTAACCCAGCGTGGAACGCAGCGTGTGTTTCCCGCTCTTCATCACGAGAGCAAGTTCATTTTTAATGCTCTCAGCTCTCATGCATCTTCTTCTATAAAAAACACATGACCCACAAAAAATATCGATCAAAACTAACATCCTTTGAGTTGGGAAAAAGACGGGACCACGAATAAGAGTTTACTGTTTTCTTTCGGAACACCATTTTCACATTTTTGTTTTTTTGGAAAATCAGAGAAAGTTAGTGAAAATACAAAAATTATAAATGGGTATTATCGTTGTTGAGTCTAAGGAGAGAGAGAGAGAGTTGTAGACTGAGTTTGACTATGAGGGGAGAGAGTTTGTATAGTGGGGTGGCGTACTTACCATTTTATCCTTAAATTTTGAATTTTTTCATTAAATCAATTAGCAGAAAGACGTAACGGGATATTGTTCAAATATTAGGGAGGTACTCAATAATTTGAAAATCCCTGAAGGGGCAATCAGACATTTTTTCATATAATAATTATTTAAAAAAATTATAAAAAATTTATTATCCAATTGAGAAATATTATATCATTTTAGATGAAAAATAAAAGTTAAAAAGTTCAATGTTACACTTCTAAATTATTAGAATTTATAATAGGAATATAAAATTAATTTTTAAATTATAAAAATTTAAAAAAAAATAATTGGTTTCTTTTTCATAAATGAATTATAAGAAAAAACACTGTTACCCGCTTCATAGAATCGCATTTGATTCAATACCTCCTTATTCAAATGAAATACCCCAAAAATCCCATACCGTTAGAATGTTTTGTTAAAATTAACATAATATTTACGAAATTCCAGATTTACCCCTAACTCAACCAAAAAATAAAAGAGAAAAGGATATTAGAACCCTTGCACTCTACCAAAAGTGCAAGAGTTCCGACCATTGTGCCAAACTAAATTTTATCGTCATGTTCTCTAATATTAATATATATTGTACTTTTATATATTAGATTTATGTTAAATGCAAGCAATTCTATATTTAAACGAATATTATAAATTTTTAGTCATCTTCTTTTGTAATTTTTTAAAAATATTTGAAACAAAAATTTAATATTTATTAATTTTTTATTAAACTAGTATATTTTTTAAAAATAATTAAATAAAAATTAAACTAATAATTATTTTGTAATAAGAAAACCACAATTATTTTCTATAAATTTATAAAATCAAAATTTGTATTCTAATTAAATAACCAAATCAATTTATAAAAATAACAAATAAAAAAATATATTTTTTAACATTAAACTAGTAGTAATTTTGTAGAAAACATTGTATGAAAATTATAATAATTATTATTTTGAAACAATAAGAAATTAAATTCCAAAGAAAAAATATGTATATTTATAATAATAACAATTTTGTAAAAAATTTTGTATAAAAATTAAACTAATAATTACTTTAAAATAAAAATTTATAAACATAAATTAATTAATAAAAATTACAAAATATATTTTTGTAGCATTAGACTAATATTATTTTTGTAAAAAAGATATACATAAAATTAAAATAATAATTATTTTTCATTAAAAAATTAAAATATAAATTTAGAAATTGATTTTAATTCATAAAATATATTATAAAGAGAAAACTATTTAAAGCATATTTATGTAATAATGTACATAAACTATTACTAATTATTAGCTTGGCTTGGTGGTATAACCCTTGAACTCTCATATTCTTAGGAGTTAAAATTTTTTTCTCATGGATATTTGCTTGACCCGACCCAAACCCATTGAAATTAAATTCAAATTTGGATCCAAAGAATAAAATAGTAATTTTGTTAAAAATTTTTAAAAAATAATGACGCAAGAGAATTTTAGGGTATTTCATTCCAACAAGGGAGTATTGAGTCAAATGAGATTCTATGATAGGGGTAACGGTATTTTTTTTCTAAATTATATTTATAATATAAAATACATATGTTAGTCTAATTTATGAAAATTACTTTTAGGATTTTGAACCACAGACATAAATTCAATAAAAATAAATGAATATAAATTAAAAAGGATAAAAATAATAAATAAATTATATTTATATCACTTATTTAATAAATGAATCATATTCATATTTAAAATTATAATTCACCAATTCGTTTAAAATACGTTGATTAAACAAATAATCATATCATGTAAATTTGTTTATAAGATGAAATCATTTAAAATTAGTTTAATTTATGTGTTATTAAATAAATAATCTGTCAAATTAATTTGGCTGGCTTATTTATTACTGTTGTATATAGATTCTTATATTTTAATGTTTAATAATACTAAATTTAATTTAAATTAAATTTTATAACAAAATTTAACGAATCAATTATATTTTAACGCTGCTCGATATGTTAGCGGCATGTAATCATATTAAATAGATTAATTGTGTTTATTTGTGTCACAATATAAATATCAATGTAATGCATTTAACTAAATGTGTCATATAATGTCACATTATTGATATATCTTTTATCAATCATATCTAACTATATCATATTGTTTAATTGTTTCATAGATGGGTGACACAATCAGACAATTTATAAATGAATTTTATTTGTGCTTGAAATTCTGACACAATTATAAATTGGTCGGATTTATGTTGACCTAAAATCTTGTTTCACCTACTATTTATAATAAGATACATATACGGTTACCACGAATTGTCACAGATACTTCCCTTTGTTTTCTCTTTTTATCTTGCTTTTAACGATCATCCAGAACTAAAAATGTTAAAATTAAGTATATCATACCGTAAATTACTATTTTTTCAACATTTGCAAGTAGAATTATCATTATCATCTGGGATATTGACAAATACCTCCTTCAAGTTTTGGAAAATAAACGCATACTCCTCTAATATTTAGAAAAAAGCAATTACTCTTCTGGAGTTTGGGCAAATAAACAAGTACCCCCTTAACTCTTATTTTTGTTAGTTTACATGCTAATATATATACTTGTGTTTATTTTATTTTTAGAAAAATAATCTTGTCAAATAAAGGATAATGAAATAGTATAGTATATCATCTTTAATATCATTTTAAATATATAATATTTAATTTTTTTTTACAATATTTTAGTCATACATTATTATAAATAATTAGATTGTTAACAAACTTTAAATTATGATTATTAATATATTGTTTTCCAAATTAAAGAAAATAGCTAAAAGGTATTTTTAACTTTTTAATTAATCAATATAAAACTCATATTCTTTATTTTTACAAAAAAAAATTTTAAGTACTAACTGAAAAATATTTAGTCTCTTTTTCGAAAAATAAAAATAAAAATAGGAAAGCAAAATAATGCATGATAGACAGATCATTAGATTATTACGTGTGATCAAAATTTTAGTAAATGAAACCAAACTGAATCCATTGACAAATTTAGTTCGAGGGATTAACTTTAATATATCCAATATATTGTTACATTCACAAGTTTTTTCAAGTTTTACATTAAACTTTTCATCTTTTGTGTTTGTTGTTTTTATATTCAAAATCTTTAAAATTTAATTTAAAAGAATTTAAAATTTTTAACTAGAATTTTTAACTTTTGTATAAAATGTTTTACTTTGTGAAAAAAAAAAAAAGTTCTAAATCCTTAGTTTGGTTCAATTTTCAATTTAAATCACCAAAATTTAAAACTTGCTCATGTTCAATAAACATATTTAGTCAAAATATACATATGAAAATTTTGTATGGAAGTTAGACATTAAGTAGAGATCAAGTAGAAGGATGCACTTGCATATTGGTTTTATGTGGTGGTTGAGCCCTACTCTTATTTTCAACAATTTTTCTTTATTTCTAATGGCTTGATTTTTATGGTCGAAAATAATATCATTATTGATAGTATTTGAGGATTGTCATAAATTGTTAGTTGGAAATAGCTACCTTTTTCTAGTGATTCTACAAGAATATGAGTAAATGACAAATGACTTCTATTCCTTAGGAGTTCTTTGTATGCACATCATGTATAAAACCTAGTATTTCCTGTGCTGTAGGGATGCTGAGTAGACATCAATATATTCCAAAATAGAAACATTGAAATATTATCAAAAGGATTTTAGTATACCTAAAGGGTATTGTAGACAACTTAGTATGCTATTAAGGAGGTGATTTACATTGATTGGATATACAAATGCTGATTGGGGATTTGATTAGGATAAGTAAAAATCAAACTTATGTATTTCTACTAAGCAATGGCGCTATCATGATGAGCTGTAAGAGAAACATTTTGCACGACCTTGCAATGATGAAGTTGAATTTGTGGCATGTTTTAGGAACAATTGAAGAAGAAATTAAGCTAAAAATGATTATTTGAAGATTTTGACATTGTCAAAACTATACCTAGACGGGTTATCGTATATTGTAGAATCAAAGCAGTAATCTTCTATACGAAGGATGCTAAATATCATAAAAATAAATACATTTTTTTGAGGGACATTATAGTAAAAAAGAATAAAAGTGTGAGAAATTTTCAAGTCCCTTCCAAAATTCTCTAAAAAAAATATATATCAAATAAGTAATAATAAAATTATAGATGGAGAAAAGTATATTAATCACACAAACACAAGTATTTACAAGAAAATAATTTACTATACAGAAAATTTTTATAACTATACTTTCAATAATTTTTTTGCTCGCAATAAACCCCAATTACACCTAATCTCATATAAATCTTACCATTTTTCTTACAAGATTTGTCTACTCTTAAAATTTATATTCTATTTTAATAACTATTACATATACTTTTAAAGATTGATGCTAATTCCAAATAGACCTTGTTGAACTATTTTTCCAATATCTAAATCCAGTCGACTTTTACTTATATGTTAGTCTGATAAAATAGCCACTTGAATCCATATTAAAGAAAAAAGACCTAATAAAGAGTTTTTTTTTAAAAATCCTATTTTATCCAAATTAGAAGCAAGTTAAAATCTTAAATTATCTCTAATTAGAATCCTACTAAATCTTGAATTATTTCTAATTAAAATCCTATTAAATCCTAAATTATCCCTAATCAGAATCATATCATGATTAATTTTTTAAATAACATAAGAAATTAACAAGTATATAAAGAAAAGCAGGAAGGGAAGAGACGGGTCTTTTTTCTGACATACAAATAAATTCACTAGTTGAGATCAAGTGACAAAATCTGGTATCAACAGTTAACACTATATATAAGAAAAAGACAAAAAGTCAATTTTATTATGACAAAAAATTTCATGATGAATAAAAAGTTATATATTTATTTTTATTTGTATTTCCTATATAATTTAATATAATTAATCTGCATTTATTTTTATTTGTATTTCATATATAATCTAATATATTTAATCTTGAATTTGACTGTTATACATTGATTTGTTGATCTCAAGGCTATTTATGTATATGAATATATTCCCGTATTTAATTTGCTGTCTTATTACGGATTTCGTTTTGTAAACATCTGATTCATCAAATTGAAGAATACTTCTCCGATAATTTTCTTTTAAAACTATCGAACATGTCATAGAGAATAAATAATTGATTGTCCACACGACCCTCTTTGATATATCCTAAAAAGTCTAATTTTGATGCTATGAAATTTTATTTTTTCATCCGATCGTAAGTTTGTCATGATATAATCAGATAAAGATTAGACATGATAGCTATATTATGTCAGCTTAGTTAAAAATAATCATTAACAAAAAAAATTACTTGTATTATCTTATGTGTAAAGGATATATGTGTGTGTGTGTGTGTGTGTGTGTATATATATATATATATATATATATATATATATATATATATATATATATATATATATATATAAGAGTAACAAATTAAATGGTACAACATTGTCTTTTTTGACTTCTATATTGTCCTTTTACTATTATGAAAAATTGGATTTATTTTCATTGATTAATACACTGTTTTATTGTCCAAGTACCCAAATTCATTGTAATCAGTGGTGCTAAATAAATTAGAAAATGGAAGATAAGGGAAGCCAGATTTGCTGATTATATTAAAAATAATAATAATAATAAAAGATTACAATAAAATTGGGGGCAACAAATAAAAGCTATTTGGTACCTAAAATTGTTCGTCTTAAATTCATAAATAAGACAACTATTTAATACAAATAAATATTATTATTTGTTATAGATAATTAAAATTGTAAATAGTATTTCGTTCAATTTTAATGTCGTTTAGTATAAATATTATTAAGGTATGGAGTTAAATATCATACGGACCCAAACGTGATTTATCTAAACAGTTAGGTTCAGTATGAAATATTGTTCGAGTCCAATGTTAATATCAGTAACATTTATAGATATGTATCAGCTGAGTTTAATGTGAAATATCAAACGAGTCTATGAACAAATATTTTTGTAATCCAAAGCTTAGTATCATTTGGGTCCCAATCAAAGTTCCAGTTTTTCCATATTCAAATATCATTAAGGTGCAATATTATCATTAAAGTCTTTATCTACTGATTATTTATGCTTTTTGGTATAAACTTTAGATATTTACATTTATATTAAAATTGTCCAAATTATTAATATTTGATCATAATGACTTATTAAACTAATTCTTATAATACTATAATAATTTTTTAACTATCTACAATACGATCCAAATTTTTTTATTTTCTTATTATTATTATTGAAAGCACACTATACTTATGCATTAAATTAAATATATTATTATTTTTAATTCATTATAATGTTAATGTGATTTTTAATTATCTCTATAATTTTTTATTGTGTTAATTTTAGAATTGTATAATTATTTGCATACTACTATATTAGTGTTAAAACACCTAAATTAATTTAAAAAATTTCAGTGGTTACAAGCAAATATCATTACTAATAATAATAATAAAGGTACCAACACCTTGTCCAGAAGGACACAACAAAACAAAAAACAAAACAAAAAGGTATCTGAATCTTGTCCAGAAGGGCACAAAAAAAGTACCAAAGAGATACCAATACCATGCACCTCTGTGGTGCCAGCTTCATCGCCTTATAAGGGCCAAGACAATGCACATCTATACCAGGTTCGTCGGCCTACAAGAGCCAATATACCTTTGTAGTGCTAACTTAATTGCCCTACAAAGGCCAAGACTATGCACCTCTGCGGTGCCTGCTTCATTGCCCCACAAGGGCTAAAATCATGCACCTTCGTGGTGCCAGCTTCATTGCCTACGAGGGCCAATGTAATACACCTCTGTGATGCTAGCTTTATCACCTTATGAAGGCCAAGACAATACACCTCTGTGATGCCAGCTTTATCACCCTACGAGGGCCTAGATAATACACCTACATGATGCTAGCTTTAATGCCCCACGAGGGCCACAATAAGGCACCTTCGTAATGCCACCTTTAATGCTTAAAAGGTTCAAATATTGTAGCTTCGTGATACTAAAACTATGAAGTTCAAAATGACATATAGTTGTACCTCTAGAGTATCGACATCTTGTCCAAAAAGGCTAAATATTGCAACTTTACGCTACCAAGACTATAAAATCCAGAAAGACAAACACATGTACCCTCATGGTACTGACATTTTTGCTAGAAGAACCAAACATTACAGCTCCACGCTACCAAAGCTATAAAGTCTAGAAGAAAAACTTGTACCTCTAGGTATTGACTTTTCATGCTTAGATGAACCCAAATCATGTATATTTGTGGTGCCAAAATACAAGTCCAGATAAACAAAAATAAATATACTTATTTTTAATGTTTATAAGAGCCAGAGTCATCTACCTCAGCAGAGTCAAAATACAAAATTCAGAAGGGCAAATATAAGTGTACCTCCATGGTACCGACATTTAGTTCAAAAGGACAATAATCATATACTTTTGTGGTACTGACATCAAAGCTCAAAAGTATTGTACCTCCATAGTACAATCTTCAAGCCCCATAAGGGCCAAATATTGTGCCTCTACAATACTAACTTTAATTCTCGTAAATGACCGATAATGCACCTCTATGATACCAACTTCAATATCCAAGAAAGATCAAACAAGTTATCTCTGTAATACCAACTGCAATATCAATGAGTACCAACCATTACACCTTTGTTATACTAACTTTAAAAAAAAACCTAAAAAATAAAAGCTATACTTATATAGCAATGACATCTTAACTAAGAGAAAGACTACAATGAAGTACCCTAACATCAGAGCAAGAAAAATGCATAAAAAAAATAAACGACAAAATCAAAAACATAAAGAGACAGCAAATTAGAAGCAAAACAAATGAAGCACAGCTTACAAGTAACAAAATCAATTCTACTACTAAGAGCAAAACAAACCAAAAGTAAAGTCAATCCTCATTGAAATGCCCAAACAAAAGCATAACCAACACAAACATCGAAACATATAATACTAATTGAAAGAAAAGTCAGGAAATGAAAAATGAAAAAGGCAGAAGGGTTTAATACTTGAATTTATGTGAATAAAAGGAGGAAAGAGTACAAATCAAAACTTTCTGGCTAAAGGGAGTTTTTCTTTTGTGCTCAATGCAAAGGAAAACAAAGAAAATAGTAAAACTAAGAAAACCAATAGTCATGGGCAAACTATTTAGAAATTCAAAATGTACTCATACTAATTAGGGCCTCATCAATTAAGGCTTGCCCTTTGACATTCCTTGAATAATAAAACATCAGCTATTTCGTTTGAGATTCTCACATAAAAGAGAATAAGAGATCCTAAAAAATTTGGTAAAAAAACTGAGTTCCTGAGATTTTCATTAAATTCGAATAGTAACTACGTTATTTTCGAAATTAGGGAACTTTCTGTTGGACCATTTGTCTAACATCTAAATTGGGTCGACTTTTACTTATATATTAGTATGATAAAATAGCGACCTGAACCCATATTGAAGAAAAAAGAGCTAATGAAGAGTTTTTTTTGAAAAAGTCATATTTTATCCAAATTCAAAGTAAGCTAAAATATTGAATTATCTCTAATTAGAATCTTACTAAATCCTTAATTATCTCTAATTAGAATCCTACTAGATCCTAAATTATCTCTAATAAGAATCCTATCATGATTAATTTTTCAAATAATCTAAAATATTAATAAGTATATAAAGAAGATAAGGAAGGGAAGAGAGGGGTCTTTTTCCTGACATACAAATAAATTCACTAATTGATATCAGATGATGAAATCTGATATCAATAGACTGCATTCTAATAAAAAAAAAAAATCTATTTTCAAAGATTTTGGTGGGACTTGTTGGAAAAAATAAATTAGTATTTGATAAGACAATTTGTTTGGCTTATGGCAAATACTAGTCAATGTGATATTAATCCATTATGACTATAGAATCACCAAGGGAGAAACTAACTTGAAGGTGTGGGTAATCAAAACATCTTAAAGAGTGGTATCGTCAAAAAGAAAATAAAACAGGTTCCATAAATATCTTCAAACCAATAAATGAAGTTACTAATAATGTTGTTAACGATGCACCTCGCTTCTCCGTCGAAGACATGAATCTTTTTTGAGACACATAAAGAAAATCCAAATGGCATGTTATGGAATAGAATATTATTGCTAAAGAATCTATACTATGATGAGAATTATATATCTAATGGTCACAATCACTTGTTGGTTTTAAATTTTAAATTTATATTTTAGAAATAAAAAACATAATTGTATTATTTTTTAATTAATAAACTAAATAAATAATAAATATAATTTGAATTTTAAATGTTATTTTAAGTTATTAAATTAAATAAATTTTATTTTTTCTTAATATTGTTAGGGATAGAGCCCTAAAAGCATGTAATTTGTACACTTTCTAAAATAAATAAAATTGTTATTTCTTTATATTTAATTATGTACATACTTAACAAAAATCCTATTTATTATGGTTATTAACATTAACTAATATCAGAAAAATTCTAATTTATTTATATAATTGTAATCTTAGTATGTATAAGTATTATATATATGAGAGGATTAAGATTGTAAATAATAAATTAAAATAGTTCGTAATAAAGTTGGGTTCAATGAAAATCCTATTTATTATGGTTAATGACATTAATTAACATAAAAAAAATCCTATTTTATTTATATAACTGTAATCTTAGTATATATAAGTGTATATATATGAGAGGATTAAGATTGTAGATAAAAAACTAAAATAGATCATAATAAAGTTAAGTTTTTTAATTAAATATTACTAGTGTGGTCCATTAACATTGAGAATGTGATATTTTATCCGAATTATTAATGTAGTGACATTATACTAGAAGCACTTTATATAATATGATATTAACTAAGAATTCAAATAATGTCAATAGATGATCATATGTATATCAATCTTAATCTGAGTAGTTATTAACTTTTTTTTATTAAATTATTTTTGAGTTACTTGTTAAGGTTTGTTATAAAAACAAACTTAACACTTATATCTTAGAGATGGAGATTTAATGGAATAAATAGCTGGGAATGTGACCTATATATATGGAATTCATTTATTCTTGTTAGAAGTCATAAAGATGGTTCCCTTGAGTTTTAATTCTAGAATTGAACAGTTTGAGTGCTTAATTTATAAGTAATTTACAAATTAACTATTCATTAGAGAATTGATAGAATTTAAGGATAAGAATGTAATTACAGGGATAAAATAAAAAATTGACGTAACTCTAATTATGAATCGTTTATGAAGGGTTGAACTACATGTAGTGATAAGTATTACAGAAAGAAGTCCACCTTTCTTTTTCCCACTACTAAAGGAGGATTAGTTTGGAAATCATTAGTGATTGATAAGTATCAAGAGAGGTATTTTCATTTCCTTCATATTATTTTATATCAAAACTATATACTTATATAAATTTTTGAAACTCTCCTGGATTACTTTTCGATGTTTATTCATAAAATTTTTCTAACAAATATGATATGCGAAAAAATAATATTTTAGATAAGTAATTGAATAACATAAATAATGTAAAGAAAAAGGTTAAAAAAACTTATCCTTCTTTTTTTTAACTTTATTTTTTTACATTACAAAATATCTTTCGCTCTTTTCTATTTTTTATTTCTTTTTAGCTTGAGCTTCGTCTCTCTCCACTATGAGTGATTTTTGAACTCCTTTTTCACTCACTTTTGCAGCAAAATCTACCAAACCCTAGACTAAATTTAACCTTCAAACTTTTGAAGTTCATGTACCGACAAAACTCTTGTGGTCTCTCAAGATAAAGCATATGTTTTATTTTGTATTGTTACTTAAAAGAATAAAATTTAGAGTGAATTTTGTAAAGCTAATGTGAACAAGCATATGTGAGGAAAGATAAAAGACAAGGACTTTTGTAAGTCAGTAATTTGTTGTTAATTGTTTCAATTATTTGTTGTTTGAAGAATAAAAGTATTTCTACTCAGGACCACTTTAGTTATCGAAAGTCATGGACATTTAACTTTATTTGCATTTTGTTCCTCCCATTTGTCTTCATTCCCATTTTGTTCCTCAAATTGATAAGAAGGCAAATGCATGGAGTAATAAAGGATAAACTGTATAGTTTTAATGTTTTCTTTATAATACCAATTCTAATGAGAAATTGTTTGCATGTGAAATCTAACATTAATTATTCACACATAAAGTACAAACTAACTGAAATTTTGGTGATAATTCATGTATTAGATATTAATCATAATAAAAGATGTTCATATGTAGAAAATAGAAACAAGAATTTTTATGTTTAAATTTTTTAGTATAAGTTATTTTGATTCTATAAGTTATTCTTATTACTATTATTATCTTCTCTCATCACTTATACATAATTTTCAAAGTATTCATAATACAATTTGCTCTATAACAAGTAGAGCACTATAATTTTATCTCTTCCTTGAATTATTCAATTTTTATTAATAATTGAGAGAATGATAGTTAGACCCCCACTTTTAAAAAATAAATGTCAAGTAACTACTCAAAATGAAAATATTTGATAGTGAAATCTCTTTGGTTAGAATTTTTCATCACTACTTAGTTTTGATTGACTTTGACCGATAAAATGACATGATAATGAAGATCGAGGTGCTGGTCAAATAGTTCAAGCTAATATTCTCAATTAAATTCAAGATCCTTTGTAAGAAATTGTTGGTCTAATGACCAAGGCAAAGACAAAGAGGATGAAAGAGGTTTTACAAGGCTTAATCATACAAATGCATGACAAAGAGACTATTTTAGAAGATTCTAAGGCTGTTCTTAAAGTTTCCAAAACTTCACCAAAGATAATTATTTATCTTTACGTGCAATAAGAAGAATAAAATAACTATCCACTACTAAATCTTTATGCTCATAGATAAGTTGGGCTTTTGAAGATTCCTTGTTCTACATAGAATTAGTTTCTTAGTTTGTTTAGGATTGTTATTTAGGTTTCTTTATTAGATTAGAATTGTTATTTAGGTTTCTTTATTAGATTAGAATTGTTATTTAAATTTTCTTATTAGATTAGAATTGTTATTTAGGTTTCCTTATTAGATTAGGATTATAATTTTTTTTTCAACTTAAGGTAGAATTTCTATTCCTACTTAATTTTGGATTTCTTTTTTATTTAGGATAATGATGTTTACATGTCTATATAAAGGTTACAAGTATGTAAAATAAATTTCATAATATTATTAATAATATTGAGGTATTTTCAGGAAGCATAACTTTACTTTCTTGTATTTAAAGACTTAATTTCCTTAAGTTCTAATTTGATCATCTACAACTTATTTTCTAGTTTCTGCGTGCACAAAACAGCTGATTCAAGAGTTCCTATAGCAAGTCATTTAGTGGGTTCTTATCACATAAATATTCTATTATTTATGTTGACGAATAAATTTAAAAAAGTATCCCTAATTTTTAAATTTAAAAAATAAATTATGAAATGTAATATATATAGATATATATCCAATACACCAAAAATAAAAAATAATTAATATATTTTGAAAATAGAAACAATTAAAATTAAAATTAGATTTAAATTAACAAATTGATATTATCAACATTTAGGATTTTTTTAAAAATAAAATAAAATATGAAGAGACATTTAGCATTATCCATTTCTATAGTTTCTTCCTAAGGTACTTAATTTTTCACATATTGACATAACACAATTCCTTTTTTACATCAAAATCACCAAATTTAAAATTGTTAGTCTTTTCTCAACATCAAACATAACCGTTAATTCTTCACCCATATATTAAAAAAATAAAGAAAAAGAAGAAATCAAACAAGAAGAAGAAGAAGAAATCGGAAAGAGAAAGAAAAAGAAAGAAGAAGAATAAGAAGAGGAAAATCTAGAAAGAGAAACGAAAAACAAATAAGAACAAGAACAGGAAGAAGAATTTGGAAAGAGAAAGAAAAGAGGAAGAAGAACAACAAAAATTTAGAAGAGAGAAGAAGTTAGGATTTTTTTTGTGTTTTTTATTAAATATAATTTATTTTTAAATCACAATGACCATTTTATTTTCAAATATAAAGATAATAATATTTTTTAACTTTTAATTTAATTTTAAATTATAATAACTATTATACCCTTTTTCACCGTAATAGTGATGAAAAATTCTAACAGAAATAGGGATAGCAATTTTCTTCACGCGGTCAGAGGTCTGACTCATTCGGGGTAGAGATTGGGAAGGGTTATTTAAAAAATTCAGGAATTGGGTCAGGTTTAGGGATGAAAATCCATCCCCATTTTAAAATCAAGTTTGAGATAAGGATGGGTTTTTTTTCCTAACTCGTCCATGATTCCACGAATTTAAATTCAAAATCTATTTAGTTAATTACGTAAGTATCTATTTTATTTAAAAAATATTTATAAACGTTTTATAATTTTTATTTTAGTCAATAAGTCCTTAAAAAATTATCGTTTTATAATTTAGTCAATTAAGTCCTTTATAATTATTTATCGAATTTTTAATTTAATCAATTTAAATTTTAAATTTATTTTCTCAATAAAGAAATTTACTAAAATAATTAAAAACTAATAAAATTGAATACCTTTTAATAATGAAATTGAGAACAATAGATTTTGGTTAAATAAAAATAAGAAATTGATTTCAAGCAAAATAATTAATTTGTAAATTTTAATTTAAAACAATTCAGATTTCATGATTATAATTACCCATGATTTTGTGTAAATGTGTTTAAAATTTTATTATTGTTAGTTATAAATAGCAAATTAATAAATATTAATTATAAAATGCAAAATTAATATTGTAAAATTTTATTTTTATTTCTGTTCATAATTTAAAGTTTAAAATTAATTTATATCAAGCAAAAATTATTTAATAAGGAATGACTTATTAGATTATAAATAATAATAAGTTAAACAAGTGAAAAATAGTAATATATTCAATAAATTATAAATTTATGATATACGTTATTTATTTATGAAATTAAAATTTCGAAGGACAACATTTACATCACTAAAAAATTAAAATTTATAATAAGATACTATGACTAATTACATTTTGATCATAACTTAACTAGCGTTTTAGATATCTCTTCAATGTAGAATTATAAATATGTAATATGATTATTAATCATACTTATTTATAATTAATATAATACAGATAATAAATATAACTAATTAAGTCAATTTGTATAAATGTATTTAGGTAATCATACAACAATATATTAATTATACTAGTAACCTACATAAATGTTATATTATGTCTAAACATTACATACAAGTTTTATAATCTATAATAATAAATTATATCAATAAAATTTTAAGATAAAAGTTTCTTTTTCAATTAGCAGTTCGCATTATATGCGAAGTTGTATTGAAGATTAAATTGATAAGTATTGTCAATTATCTTATTTTTAACAATTAATTTATAAAAAATTTAAATTTTTATTTTTATTATATTATTTTTTACATGTGAAAATGACGATTCATGCATAAAAATGTAATATACTGTTACTAAGAAGATATAAAACCTTGATAATTGTAGGAGATAGTTTTTGTTAGATACTTTAAATATATAATCAAGTTAATAATTTTAACATTTTAAATATATTTTTGTGATAGTTGAAATTTTTATCAATATAATCTTTATTTTTGAAAATTTTATATATAAAATAATTTTCTAATTTAAAATGATTCAAATTTAATTATTACGATTAACCATATATAATTTTTTTTATTAAATGATAATATAAATTAAATATTTATTCTTTGTTAAATATATTTCATTTATATATTTGATAAGTGAATTAGAGTGGTGTAAAGATAAGATAACTATATATATTTCTATAAGTCGTGTTTGATTCCAAACAATTATAATTTTTTTTCATTTAGTGTAGGTCAAACAAGATCATAGTAGGTCAGGGCCCGTGGTCCCCGTCCCATTGCCATCTTTAAACGGAAGGAGTCTCATTGACATGGGGTTCAATTGTCATTCTCTCTTAATAACTAAGTCTTTTGGTGTTTTTGTAGAACAAAACTAATGATGTAATAAAAATTATCTATAGACAATTAAATATCCAAGTTATTAGCTCATTTTGTACTTAGAATCAAACCTGTTGGTCAATAGAACCAGTGGCAGAATGCTCTTTTGGGCTAGTCAACTGAACCGAACCAATTAGTTGACCGAATCGAACTAGTTGATCGACCGAACTGCACCAGTTGGTCAACCAATTTTCTGGGTTTTCAAAATTAACTTTTTGCTATTTCCCTGGTCGACCGAACGAGGTTCTTTGGTCGACCGACATGCACAAAAATTTAAATTTTGACACTCCTAATGGCTAGTAACAGTTAGTTTTTGAATCCATTATAAATTAAGGACTTCATACTCATTTTAGAATTTCTTGGAACATTTTTTTGAGAAATATAAAGTCCTTACAAAGTTTCAAAACATATTTTTGAGCTTGAAATTATCATACACACATTTGGATCTCCAAGAACATTCATTTGCACTACTTTTCTTGTAGGAGATCAATTTGTAGTTATCTTTTCCATTAAATTCAATTTTTGATTGTAAAGAAGTGAAAGAAGTGGGTCTTCCACTTAGTTGAGATTGTATTGAGTGTTTAGGGTGAGCAAGCACTTGTAAGGGTTGTAGGATACCATAAATCCTAGGTTGGGTGAGTGTTTGGTGTGAGCAAACACTTATAAGGTTTAAGAGATACCCGAAAATTCTCTTGGTTGTTATTTGGAGTCTTGTAGAATTAAGACTTGGTATTAGTGAAATCTTCAAGTGGAGTTTGAAGGAGTAGACATAGGCCGAGTGTTTGCCGAATTGCTATAAATATGATGTTCAATCTTTCAACTGTATCAACTTTTATTTATTGCCTATATTGTGATCTTGTGTGGTTAGGTTGGAATTCGAATTTTTTGTTAATATTTGTTAAAAACTTAATTCACCTTTCCCCTCTTGGGTTGCTTAATAGTATTTCAATTGGTATCAGAGCTTGGTTCTCTAGTGAAAGACTAATTATCTTGAAAAAGATTCAATGCCAACCCTAGGACATGTAGGTCAATCAACTTCTAGGCCTCCATTTTTTGATGGGAATGACTATCCTTATTGGAAGGCTAGAATGAGAATTTATTTACAAGCATGTGACTATGAATTGTGGCAAGTGGTTAGTGAGGGACCTAGGATTCTTGTGAAGAAGAATGAAGAAGGAGAGGAGGTTCCTAAGCCTAGTCAGGAATGGAATGAAACCGACAAGAAAAATATCACCTTAAATGCCAAGGCCATAAATACTTTATATTGTGGGGTAGATAAGAAAGAGTTTCATAGAATTTTCAGTTGCGAGATGGCTTATGAAATTTGGCATGCATTAGAGGTTGTTTATGAGCGACACAACCAAGTCAAGGAATCTAAAATTAGTAGACTCACTAGACAATATGAATTGTTCAAGATGGAGCCTCATGAATCTATACATACCGTATACACTAGGTCCACGGTTATCATCAACTCTCTCAAGGCTCTTGGGAAGTCATTCTCCAATAATGAATTAGTAAAGAAAATTCTTAGGTCCTTACCCAAAGAATGGAGAGCAAAAGTGACGGCAGTAGAAGAGGCAAAGAATCTCAACTTGTTACATCTTGATGACCTTATTGGATCACTAATTGACTATGAAGACAAAATGTGTGATGATATGGATGAAGTTCAAAAGAAGAAACTCATTGCTTTCACATCAACAAAATATGATGATGATGATGATGACGAGGTTGATGAAAATGATGAAGATGAAGATGAAGATGAAGAAGTTGCTAAAATGACAAGAACGTTTTTAAAGCTTTTAAAGAACTCACAAGGCACAAAGTAAGAGAGCTCAAAAATGAGAAAGAAAAGAAGTCAACTAATTTGCTATGAGTGCAAAAGACCAGGTCATGTTAAACCCGAGTGCCCTCTCCTCAAGTGCAAGAAAGGAAAGAAGAAAACAATGGTGGTAACATGGGATCATGAAGACGAGAGCTCATCCGATAACAACTCCATCAATGAGTTTGCTAACATGTACTTCATGGCTTTTAGCGACGATGAGGTAAGTGATTCCGAACCTTCTTTTACAGATGATGAATTATTGGATGCATATAAGGAATTGCACGATCATTATGAGAAAATGGTTTCAAAGAATCGTGCACATAGAAAAAAAAAATTGAATTATTGGTTAATGAAATCATTTCTTTGAAAGAATCAAATCATGCATTGATTAATGAAAACGACTCCTTAAAAGAATTGCATAATACCTTTGAAAAGGAGAAGGAAACGTACTTAAAAGAAATAAAAAAGCTCAAGAAACAAGGTTTTGACCAAAATGAAATTATTTTAAAATTTACTAAAGGTCAAAAGAATTTAGAGCTATTTTTTGGCTCTCAAAAATGTGTGTTTGATAAGAGTGGCATTGGTTACAAACCACATGCAAAACAAAAATTTTACAAAAGCTATTTTGTAAAATCTCCTATTAAAGTTGTAACAAATGCAACATGCACATATTGTAACATCTATTGTCACTTGAGTCATAGGTACCCTATTAAGATGAATGCATTTAGATATAACATGGTGTGGGTTCCAATGGGAACCAAAACTAACATTCAAGGACCCAAAATAATTTGGGTACCAAAGTGCCAAACGTGAACATTTTTGTAGGTACCAAAATCAAGGGAGGATGAGTGGTTCCTTGATGAAGATGAAAGACAAACACTCAAAAGTTGGCAAGTCTCCTCAAATGCAAAATGAAAGTATCTTACACTTGGAGAAAATGAAAAAGGCATTTGTGTATAAGCAAATTGGTATCAAATTCTTAACCTATTTTTTTATTGTTTTATGTATAATTCTTAGCTTAGATCTTTAAAGCATATTTGTGATTTGTGTTTGAAGTTGAAATATGCTTACTTTGGCAATGAATTATTGGCTTATTATTTTGATCACTTTATTTAGCCAAGCTTTCAAGACCAGTACCATTTTGAGTTAGTAAGTATATTTAGCCTAAAATACACACGGTATAATTAATTTGTGCAAAACATCCCTCATTTCACTTAATGCTTGATATATGCTTGATGCTTGTTTAAGTTGCTTGACATGCACTAGATTTTCATTCAATTGATGCATTCACTCATCATGTCAAAATAGCTTTGAAAAAAAATTTGATCACTTTATTTTTATTATTTCAATTTCTTTTAAGGCAAACATCAAGTATCTAGAATCAAGAATGGATGGTTTAGGATTAGGAAGTGAGTGGCATCTTACACATTTTGAAAACCTGATAGAAAAACTACAAGATATTCTGGGACTGATTGATATTTTCTTATGAGACAAATGATATATGGTTAGAAAGCGACAAATGTCTAATTTATGAATAATTTTACGAAAGCCAATTCGGACATCATTACAAGTAGATATGCAAGTATTAAGGCACATAGGTCAAAACTGTCAAAAAGATGCAGCAGTTTAGAAGTTTGAATTTTTCTTGGAAAAATAGGGCATGTGAAATGGTGTATAATTACACATGGATAAAAATTCTCAGATGTCAAGAGTTCATAGAAGTTTACAGTACTCAATTTGGATATCTCCATAAAACGTTATGACTCCATGAATGATACTTGGTCAGAAAACAGAACAAAAACAGGGCAACCAAGTTGAATGAGTTATAAGGATTTGGTCTTCCAAATTGCTCAAGTTGGTTGACAGAAATTTGAAGGCCTTCTGTTCCCACATTATTAGTTCATTAGGAAACAAATAGAAGCAAGCTTACTATTCTAGGCCATCAAAAGTTTGATTTTAGAAAAATGTCATTTTAACATACATTTTCATTTGCTTATGTTGTGTTTTGGAATACATTCAATAGCTTAACTCACTTTTTATTCTCATTGAATATGCATTCATTGTTTTGATGATTTTTTTATTGATGAAGGATGCATTTGTTATGTTTGGGATTTACATGATGTACAATGTATTAAGGGGAGAAGTGATTATCTCTTTGGTTGCATTAGGGTGAAAATTCATCAATGCATTGTATTGAATTATCCATATTGTGTTGAGCATATGAATGAAAGAAAAAGGGGAGAGAACATTATGTGAATGTGGAACGGTGATTGTATATAAAAGTACTCTTACTCTTTGTTTTGTTGGATGCATTTATTGCTTTGATGATAAATGATATGGATGATTTTTCTATGTTATTTATTGGATGAAGTATATAGAATCTTTGTAAAAGGGAGATAATTATGTGATTTTTTTTTTGTTTTCGTTAGTGCCAAAAGAGAGAGATATGAAAAATTTTACAATTATGCGTAGTTGTAAAAAAAAAATTAAATTATGCAATATTTTCATATGGTATGCAATGGGAGTCACATGGTTGTTTTATCCTTTTGACTTGCATTAACATGACATGATATGTACATTTTGACCTAGGCATAACTTTGATTGATTTAAACTTATCTATAATGCACATTTTTGGTGTACAAAGAGGGAGAAACAAATTACAAGGCTAATCTTATTTTCTTCTAAGTCTTTGATGTGTGAAAAGGAGAAGTATCCTATGGTATGCAATATACTTCGGGGGAGATGTGATTTATTTTTGTGTGTTGCATTAATTTCACATGATGATTTCATTTTGATTTGTGCATAAGTTATGTTTATTCGCATATTCATTGTGTGCAGTCTTGAAACAGAAAAGGGGAGCAATTCTTACTAGCTTAATCTTATTCTCTTCCATTCTTGAATTTGGTTACATTTGCTCAAACTTTTAGGGGAAGCTTTTACTTTGAAAATTCATTGAAATAAATTGTTATCATGCTCTTATATTTGATATATTTTTTTTATGATAACAAAAGGAGCAGTAGTGTGATTGATTACCATTTGCTTGAGATGAAATGCCTAAATGTTTTACTCATGCTATGATTGAGGGGCAATATCAATTTTGGATGTGTAATGCCTATTCAAATTATGAGTTATTTTTCATTTGACAATCAATAGTTTGTCATCATCAAAAAAGGGGAGATTGTTAACCTTAAGGCTTATAACCCATTGTTTTGATGATAACAGACATTGATATTATTAGCTAACTACATTCTTCTTATAGTATTTAATGTTATACTTTTAGCATGAAGAATTTGGAAAGCAATTGTGAAGATTCAAAGAACATTCAAAATGATGACATTTAAGAAAATATGATGAAACCCTTTGAGCAAATTAAAGAATAAAGTCACAAGCTTGGTATTTTATTTTGTATTATTTATGCATGCTTGTGTATATAATTGTGCATGACGATTGTACTAAACTCAAGAATATTTTGAAGCTTTTCAATTGAATCAAAATTAAAGTCTTTAAAACCTCAAAGTTGGACCAAATTGAAAAAGTTTGAAATCTGAAATTTGGACCAAATTGAAAGTTTTTAAAACTTGAAAAAGGGCCAAAATGTAAAGTTTTTAAAACTGCCAAAAAATTAGTTCAGAATATTTTGGTCCAATAGAACCGATTCAGACTGGTTCGGTCTGGTGCAGACCAATTTGATTGACTGAACTAGACCTGTCAGAAAGTTTGGTCGACCAAAAAAATGACAAAATTTAAATTTTCATGCATGTCGATTAACTAAAGAACCCCGTTTGGTCGACCAAAAAAATGACAAAAAGTTAATTTTAAAAACCTAGAACCAACTAGTTCGATTCGGTCAATCAAACTAGTGACAAAATGCTCTTTTGGGCTAGTCGATTGAACCAAACCAGTTAGTTGACAAAACCGAACTAGTTGATTGATCGAACCGAACCGAATTAGTTGGTTGACCGAATCGAACCAGTTGGTTCTAGGTTTTTAAAATTAACTTTCTGTCATTTTTTTGGTCGACCAAATGAGGTTCTTTAGTTAATCGACATGCATGAAAATTTAAATTTTGGCACCGTAACGGCTAATAACAGCTAGTTTTTGAATCCATTATAAATTAAGGACTTCATACTCATTAGAACTTCTTGGAACATAATTTTGAGAAATATAAAGTCCTTACAAAGTTTCAAAACACATTCTTGAGTTTAAAATCATCATACACACATTTGGATCTTCAAGAACATTCATTTGCACTACTTTTCTTGTGAGAGATCAATTTGTAAGTTTTCTTTTCTATTAAATTCGATTTTTGATTGTAAAAAAGTGAAAGAAGTGAGTTTTTTATTTAATTGAGATTGTATTGAGTGTTTGGTGAGCAGACACTTGTAAGGTTTAAAAGGTATCCATAAATTCTCTTAGTTGTAATTTGGAGTTTTGTAGAATCAAGACTTGATATTAGTGAAATCTTCAAGTGAAGCTTGAAGAAGTGGACGTAAGCCAAGTGTTTGCCGAACTACTATAAATCTGGTGTTCAATCTCTCAACTTTATCTTTTATTTATTGTCTATATTGTGATCTTGTATGGTTGGGTTGGAATTCGAATTTGTTGTTAATATTTGTTAAACACCCCCGTCCCCCTCCCCCTAGCCAACTCATGGGTTGCTTAGTAGTATTTTAAGTTTAGCTACCTATAGTTTAAATAAAATCTATTGACTTGGTTTGATTTAAATGGTAATGTGATTTGAATATAATAATTAATTAAGTAGAAGCCTCGTACCAAGAATATATTTATTTGTCATCTTTACCAAATTCATTACTAATAGGATTGAAGTCCAAATTCATTACTAATAGGATTGAAGTCCAAATCCATTGTATCTGTAAGCATAATTTAGAACACTTTACTTTCCAACTGAATTCAAACATAAACATATTCTGGGTCCATTATAGGTGTGGTAGTTTGTGAGTTGGGCAAGAGGTTGAGCTGAAACCATGTCTTGGTTCTTGTAGTGGCAAATTAATGTTGATTGTCTAGTATTTTTTAGTTTAGGGACTGATTGTGATGAAATGTATTTGGATGATGACATGTTCTTATATGATTACTATCAATTGTTTCTGTTTTGGCCCTGTTTTTATTTATTTTATACTTATGTAGAAACAAGCTCTACCATATCACGCTAATCTTAATGCCACATGCACCACAAAGTTTTAGAATATACAGTCCATTAGAGGAAGAATATCACTTAAGTGGATCATGTTCTTCACTAAGATGCGTGCCAATCAATATACTTATGCAAAGACAAATGACCCAAACTTCATGTTCCCTTTACAACTTTGTGGAGTACTACAAAAAAAAGATACATACATATATGTGTCTGCTGAAGTGCTACTTATTTCTCCGGCTGCCTTTATTCTTTTTGTTTTTCTTGGAGTTGGTTTTTCCTGTCCCTTTGTTTTCAGTTTGCTGACTGTCGCCTTGCCCTTGGCCTTTAGAAGCTGGCGTTGTCACTGCCTTCATCTTTCCCTCATTACCTTTGTCAGCATTGCTGTCAGCTGGTGTGTTGCCAATCTCCACTGCCTTGCCCTTAAGATTTTTGTAATGCTCCAAGAATAGTTGATTTAAGAAGGGTTCCATATTTGGTCTTCTTGACTGCAACTTCTTGTATACTTTTCCCACTCTCGAATTCCTCCTGAGTTTTCACTCACTGAAGATAAAAAAGAAAAATAAAGTAAGAAAGCAAATTACGTCCATATCCGAGTGATAATGGGAGCTAATATAATGCATCAATCATGATAAAACTATTGCAGATTCCTATGAACTTCTAAAAATTATGTATACAGCAGCTTCACGACAGAATTTTTGGTCCAATTCAGCACTCTTTTCAAACTGACCTCAGACCATTAAGTGCAACATGAAGTTGCTTCAAATCTTCAAGCATGCTAGCTGCTTCACTCATTCGGCTTCTAGCTTCTGCATCATCAGAGTTCTTCAGAGAGAATTCATCCATTGCAGCAGCTAAAAGTTGAATGCTTTTCTCCACATCCTCCTATATATAAAATACACAAAAGAAAATAAATCAACAAACAAAAATGATAAAACGTTATTACCATTACTGTAAGCAATTTATAACATGCTTTAAACTTTAAGTCAAACTGACAATGTGAAAGAATTTGGCAGTACCTTAATGGTTGAGGATTTGAACACAAACCTCTATTGGCCTTCTCTATCGTCTTCAAACTCAAATGCTTCAAATATTGTCCAGAATTGTTCAAGTTTCATTGGCAGGTTACCTGCTTTTACATTCATGGTATTCATTTCCTGATGTTGTGGAGAAGCAGAATTTGAAGATGAATGATTTGAATTCTTCCCTCGTTCATTACTCTTAGCAGAAAGCAGTTCCCCTTGTAAATTGGTGGCTTCCAGTTTAGCAGCTCCAGAATGACCTTGAGAGGCTTCACTTATTGGAAACAGCATTTCTAGTATTTCCTCCTTGCATTTGCTGCCGTTCATGTCCACAAAAACTGCATCTGGACATGCAAAATTTGGATAGGTCTCCCACAAATTTACAATTACAAGAGGATTGCCAATCTTTTTAAATGCTTCAGCAATAGCATTCGGGTTTCTTCTTCTGCGGAGGACATCATAAAAATCCCTGGGCAACTTATTCGAAATATAGTTCCTACCCACCAAGTCAAGCAAAATGTTTTCACAGTTGCCAAAGTTCAAATGAATCAGATATACAATCACAACTAATCTCAAAACCACCAATGCATGGTAGTCCTTACTTTTGCTACGAGAGTTTATGATCCATGCCACCATTTCCTTGTCATTGTAAAGGAACTGCCGCACAATGTTAACAACAAACTCAAGTATAGCTGCCAAGGATTGTTGCATATCAGCCACTAATCCGGATGTTGGCTTAGCGCTCCCTTCCTGATTATTGATAAGTCAATCAATAAAAGACGACTTGCTGGTAAAAATGTATCCCTGGAAGCTAGACAACAAGATCAAAATGCGCTCAATAAGGTACAGGAAACAAGCAGGTGACATAAAGTCGGTTCTTCTCCAATTGGCTTCATAAGTATCTACCATTGCCCCATGGAATTTCTTAATATGAGACATGTCTTTTAATTCCATATTCCCAGAGAGACTCTGTACAAATTCCTTCCACGGAGTATTTCCATCAAATCTTTCTGCAACACTCTTATACAGATCATTGCTCAGCTTACCAGACCCAAGAATCATCACTACCACATATCCAATTTCACCATAAGAAAGCTCATCCTTCAGGCCAATGCACCAAGAAATAAGATCTTGGACTGCATTTCTATAAACCTCAGTTCCTCTCAGAGAAATCACATTCTTTCTCAGTGACTTTCGCCAGTCTAGAGGAAAAACGGAGTCAAAAAAGTGCTCCATTGATAGTTCAACAAATCTCTGTATCTTAGTTTTGTGGTAGTGATGGTACAGAAATTTGGAACTCGTGAGAAATTTTGCAACCTTATGGAGGTAACACAAACAGATGACTTGGCAGAACACAGATGATGAATTCTTGGATGACTGCTTATAAAGGTCTTCAAGATTGTTCAACACCTTCATACCAACAGCAAGCAATTCCGAACTCCAGTAACTGCCAGCAGCAGAGACAAGCGGGCGGACATCTACAGAGACCAGCTTCCCATTCCCTCGAGCATATCTTTTGTCCAATTCTCCCACCCAGTCAGCATCAGAGTTCAATAAGAGATAGACGGTATTCAAATTACTGTATTGCTTCCAGACTCCATGGTAACTCAAGCAGAAATCTCCATGACTTCTATAGTCATTAACATTCTGAGTTTTCAGACACGAGATATTCAAGGACATTCACGATCTTATCCTTCCAGCAATTCCAAAAGTGAACCATAGTTTGAACAGAAATCCTGTTTCTACAAATTGTTTCCCCTGAATAGGTTATGAGATCAAAAACCAGTTCATCTTCCAAAACATATTTCGAGGAATTTGTACGAAGATGAACATCCAGAATCTTTCTGGAAGATAATATTTCACCACTGACACTCTGATGTCTCTTAGAAGAATTCAACTGCTGATTCATTATGAACAAGTCACTGTGATCAGATGATAAAATGTCATCTTCCATACAAACAAATTCGTAGAATTGGCATGAGTCATCCTTAGCTAATGACTTGGCTTTTTCCAGAAGCTCCTCCTTTTGTCTAAACTCCTTTAAGGGCCAGCCTTTGTTCCCAGTTGACCAAAGAGAGTTGGCAAGTACATAGTTAAGAGTCAGTATAGAAGCTTCTTTGAAATTTCCGGCCTTTTGCAACAGATTTGCTGTTCAAAGAATATCTCCTCTGAGTTTTGCAATATCTGCAGCATCCATAAAGTTCCCTGCGTCTTCTTCCAACTCCAGAAGTCGTCATAGCAACTTAAAGACTTCAAAAAGTTGTGTATTAAATCCAAGGAATGAAAAGCTTTAACAAATTTCATCATGGATCTGTTATCTTTTAGCTCATGATAATGCACATCACAACTCTGTAGAAAATCCTGTTCAATTTTGTTTATTTCTTCCCTTCTTCTAACTAAACCAACATCTGTATCAGAATGCTGTTTCCAGTAGTTGATGTATTGCAAACCATTGTTGAAAAGTTTTCCTTTGAAGCAAACAGCCAAACATTCCGAGAAAAAATTGCCCTTGGCATATACATATGCTGCAAGCCCATAGCATCCTGCCAAACAAAAACATTCCCCAGCTCTTTCCAGCTCAGGTTCCGCACATTTTTCCAAACAAATCCTATCTGTGGGAGCAACAAGTTAAATTTCATAGTAGTACCAAACACATTATCAAGTTCTTTTTTTTCCTCTTTCCCTTTCTTTTTCAATAACGAGGACAAGAATGCTTGGGGAATAATGACGGAAAAAGGAGGAGAAATAGTTGTGCAAATGAACACACTATCCAATATACAGATACATTAACAATTAATTCACTGTAAGACACATTGAACTCTCTCACTCACCACATAGAATTAACCCAAAACTCTTTCCCTTTAAGAAAAATGGAGAGAAAATAAGAGTCTTGAGATTCCTTAGTCACAGAAGCCCACAAGAATGCAAGAAAAAAGAAGAGTCTGGAAAGTGCATATAAACATAACTAACTTTTAAGTTATTTTAAATCACAGGATCCCATAATTTTGGAAATATAAATTACAATTCTCAAACTTGCATGTAGTCAATAGTTTTTTTACTAAAAAGATCTATCATCTATCTACAACCACAACTTTTAGGTTATTTTTTAATCAAAATATTTCACAAACTGGAAATATAGATTGCAATTCTCAAAGTTGCATCAAATCCTCAACAATTACTACGATGAGCATACCGAATTCCCTACATCACAAGATGTGTCAACATTCAACCACCATGCAGATTGGAAATGATAAGAAGAATTTTAAGCTCCATAGACATGAGAACAAGAACAAAAAGGGGAAAAAAAAAGAAAGGAAAACTTAAGCCATAAAACGGCATTATATTCCATCAACATTAAATATCAAATTCATACTCGCCCAAATCATATAAACATCTAGCAGCCAAATCAGCCTTGCCTATGGCTTCAAATATTTTGGAAGCTTCCCTAAGCATAATGTTAGCCTCTTCACGATTTGAACTGTGAATGCGATCAGCCGCCGCCTTAAGGCCAGTTGCTTTAGACCTTCCTTCCCAGTAAGTATCCTGGGCTCTTTCGAAGCATATAGTTGCCATTTCACAGTTATGCTCATAAAACAGATGAAAACAGCATAGTTAGCAGACAAGAAAAAAAGCAATAACACATCCTAGGAACAAAATGCATGGCAATCAACATTAACATGAATTTGATCGCACAGATAGAAGATAACAATTACAGCAGCATAGTTTTAATCCTATTATTTAGTGCAGATTATTTTAAGCATTGACAGCAGTAGTCTAAATCACAAACAATAATACATGACCTGATCATTCATGACCACGTTTTCATATGTAATAACCTTGAAGCTTTTCGAGTAAAAATTTAACCAAAAGATGTCTTCTCAAATTACACGTGACAATCAGACGGGCATATATAGACAATTATAATAATAGTAATCCTAATAATAGTAGTTCTAATATGAATGTCAAACATCATTTCAAGGAACAGGTTGCAAAAAATAAAGAGACGATAATGACAATGAACTTATATCAATAAGTGTAACCTTATATCATTAAGTGTCAATACAGTGTCAACAGCATATGGTAAAATTAGACAAACCTTAATTCCCTGTGACTTCCACTCCTCTGGGCTGCTTGCAACTTGCATTGCCTGTGCCAATGAATCATCCAGCCGCCTGACTTGAATGAGAAACTTTTTCTTCCAATAGTCAAACATAGGTTTTGACAGCTACATATAGTTGCTTCAGTTCAGAGCACAAGACGTTGTGTTTAGCCTCGTCGAAGCTTGGGAAGGACCTAGGTGATGTGGAGTCAAGCAGTTCTTGCTCCTTCATATATTCATATATCACCCTCCATTGATTTTTAAGAGGTCAAGAGCCAAAAAGTTGGACAACAGTACATCCTATAGGAGGAGAATGCACAATTCAGTAATGGAAAACATAGGATTCATGATAACTACTGCTGATGCAGAAGGCATGGGAACTTGAATATATGAATTAAAAGCATTTTAGACAATCAAATCAGAGTGGAAGCAATAGGCTTCTAATTTTGCTTGAGATTCACGAATCAAAAGAAAGAGATTTGGATTTTAGGTAAAAGTCGAAATTGATTTAATTAAGATAAAACTTTTAGCCATCACTAACCTGATTTCAAAATATCTAGTACTAAGTTATTATTTCAAGCACACGATCTGTGGATATAATGGGGGTATACAATCTTCCTCTTTTTTCATTCTTAGCTATAAGAGGAAATTTTGTTACAGACAACAAAGCGTCCTGTAACAGTAACCAGAACTTGCAATTCTATATTAGTACCCAGATATACTTATTCTACATTGTGCATGGTGAAAAAGATTTTTAAATAGTGAATCACCTGAAATTCAAGGCCCTTGCTCTCTACTATTGTCAGCACAAGAGCTTGCTTTCCAACGTAGCCAGAAATTTCCTTTCTAACACAATCATCCCGCACCAATATAACTTGCTCTGCTCCAAAGCCAACCATTTTCCCACGAACACTTCCGTTGTTTCCAAAATTTTTTATAATCGCATTTTCGTTGTCCCCAGATTCAAGCAAGACAGGAGGCTCCCCAAATATAAAACTCTTCTCAGGGTTTACAATATCAACAGAGTGAGGGAAGAAATGGTAAAGAAGATCGATGATGCTTTGAGCTAACTTCAGCACACCTGCATGGGTACGGAAGTTTTGACTCAAACTGAAAATGTCTGAGAGTTGTCCTTTCTCTTTCCTTCCGTCATTTCCAATAATTTTTTAATCCAATACAAACTTCTTGTAGAACAGAGATCGTATGTCTTGAAAAATGAAGTCTATTCCCCTAGCAATTGTTTGTGCTGTATCTCCCGAAAAAACAAAACCCCCTTCTACATTTCTACATTTCTTGAACTTCATCAACACAAACAAAATGAATTCCACCACCCTTGTAACGTTCTGATTTAAGTCGATGATGTCATTAACCAGATCAGCCAAATCAAATTCACCATTTCTCATCTTCATTTGTTCATAGCTTTCAAAGATGTCATAAATTCTCTCTCTCTTCTGCCTTCTTAAGGTGGAAGCCCTGCTCTCCGATAATTGAACATAATCCTCTCGTCCGAGTTTACCATCACCAACCTCCATGGATTGGAGGCTGCCTTTTATATGAGATATAATCTCAGTAAAGACTCTAGAGGAATCAAGCTTCTTTGTGAGTTGTGAATTAAAATGGGGCCAGTATGAGGAACTAAACTTTTCATAAGTTACTTCTTTCGTCCTTATAAAATTCTGTAAGGAAACTAATCTTAAATGTTGAGTCCAACCATCAGAGTGTTTCTCTATGTCATGAAATCTCTCAAAGTATGAATTTCCCAAAGTTCCATCCAGCATCATCAAGAACTTATGGAATGTTATGACAAGAGGGGTAAGATTTAGCTGGAATATCAACAAAAGAATTCGGGATATCCTTGAATTGTACCGCATCGTCAATATCATCAATATCAATTAAACTGCTTTCTGCAGGAAACTCCCCACCAAAGGCAGAGCTGCAGATTTAACAAGGCCTATCATTAGACAGGAAGCATCTTCCATGTAGCAAATGTTAAGCAGTACATTAATATTATAAAGCAATTTAACAAATACAGCTGAGAACCTAAAGATGCTAAATACTGTAGTTCAAGGCAATAAGTAAACAGCAGTGATCAATACTAGTCATTTCCGCTGCAAATCACAATTGTCAGATAATTTAACGGATGCATCGATCAAAATCAACAAGTCAAAATAACCATAGTTACCAGGAAGTAAGGGCTTATTTTGTAAATAGAATATTGGGGTTTTAACACATATCTCCCCTAAAGTTTGAGACTTTAACACTTATATGGAAAGTTTGAGAAAATGCACATTTACCTCTTCAGAACTATTAGTTAACCATCTATTTTTACTTAAATTACTATAACACCCTTGTTAGGTTAAAAATAAAATTTAAGAAATTCAATTTTAATATATTTAATATTTAAAATTATTAAAATAATTAAAAATTTAATTAATAATAATTTTAATTGATATTTATTTAAAATTAAAAATTTAATTAATGATAATTTAATTTGATAATTTTAGTTTACATTGATTTAATATTAATAAAATTAAAAATTTAATTAACGATAATTTAAGTTGATAATTTTAATTTATATTTATTTAAAATTTAATTAATAACAATTTAATTAATTTTTTTTCATGTGTCAATTTATCAAAATTTCAAACTCTAATATGTAAAACGATCGCCTTTCTTACTAATTTTTTTCACAAATCTTCCGACATTAACTATATATTTTTTTAATTTTTTATCAAACAACTCCATAATTTTATTAACTTGACTATTTCTACAAAAACTCTTTAATATAATATTTATGTCATACCTATTCACACTAAATTCACGTTTTAATATCAATCCTATAACTCGTAAAATAAATTTAGGCTTTCGAATTTATACAAAAACTTCAATAAAACTAAGTAACGATAAAAATTTTAAAAAAATATCAATATGGGTAAATTATTAATTTTAAATAAATATAAATCAAAATTATCGTTAATTAAAATTTTAATTATTTTAATTTTTTAAACACTAAATAAATTAAAATTGAATTTCTTAAATTTGACTTCAAAATAAATAAGGGTATTATAGTCATTTAAATAAAAATAGATGGTCAACTAATGATCTAGGGGAGGTAAGTGTATCTTTCCTCAAACCTTCCATCTAAGTGTTCAAGTCTCAAACTTCAAGAAAAGTATATGCTAAAACCCCGTAGAATGTTCAAATGCACAACAGTTTGAAATTAAAACTGCAGCTCATATTGAGCACTTTGGAAAGAATCATCAATATTAAATAGTAAGATTCCATTTCCATGCTATTGGGACAGAAAACAATTCCAACGAGATGATGCATGGTAAATTTTGTATATTTGAGTTTTAAAATTCAACACGATAACAGAGAGAAGTTCCCGAATGCTTTTAACCAATTGATTTGTCTATTGAATTCGAAAAAATGGTGCTTCAAAAAATAAACGAAAACATAATAAAAACAGAAAAGAAAATTTTGACTTTCCTTTTACTTGCATATATGTTTCATTCCCAGGACACAATTCTTATTTCTATCTGCTAACTGTTTCTACAACGGACAAAAAGGATTAAACCCTTGTAAACTTAATCTAGTAAGCTAATCCCAGCTCTCATACCGTTAGAACTCTTAGTCAGGGAAGAAGAAACCTAACAGATTCTGATTCATGACATTCCAAGAGAAAATGCACCTAGAAATGTGCCCACATAAAATGTGGAAAAGTAAAACATCGTCATCAAAATTATTGGAAGTTATTAATTTCGATCATATCAAACAGAGAAATTTATAGGCACAAATTAGAGAACCAATATTTGGCAACAAATTTCAGCATTAAACTCGGCTGCATAAAACATACCCACCACCATTTGAAATTCATAGGCACACTGTAGATTATAAGATTTCAATTTCATAGCACCATGATGGTTCACTGGTGAGTGAAATAACTTTACATAGGAAAAACTATACCAAAAGATGATTACTCATCTAAACTAGCCATAGTCAGATAAACCAGCCCCTTGAACCAAAACATGCAAGATATGAGACAGCTGTAAAATCTGACCAGCAATCTAAACAAGCCTAACCAGACTATCTTACAGCCCATTCCAAATTAAGCTGAATGAAAAAGGAAAAAGAAATTGTATCTGAGTTTCAGAAGTCCTTTGAAGCATAGGCCAAAAGAGAAGCAAAATAGTGAATTTTCTAATTTCCTACAACAGGACAAAGGAAAGGAAGAATCAATAATACAGAACCTAACTTACCCAAAATCAAGGAAATTTATCAATTGTTGTTTTAAGGTGAAAAGGAAACTTGACAAAACAAAAATTTAACAGCCATTTTGATTGAAAAACCAACGCACCTCTTCATCCGAGAAACATGTTGCTTTACAGAAAAACACAACTTAGGACTGACTGTCACAAATAATTGGCGCAAGAAATCCAAATGAAGTCCTAAACTGTGCTGAGCTTCTGTAGAAGCAATGCAACCTGAATTGAAATTACTTGGTCTATTTCGGTTCAGTTCTTGGATGTTGACCTCTCATTTATTTCCCACTTTTTAGTATGTCTGGTGCAGATTCAAGAATTAAACTTAATATTTTAAGGATAACTCTTATTTTTTCCATTTTTTGTCGCTTTTTCTACTTCTATCTCTTCTCTCTTCCCATCTCTTATTTCTTATCTGTGTTCTTATTGTACCTCCTCCTCTCTGTTGTCTCTAAATCCCAGCTGTTCTATCCTTTCTAAATATTTATCTTTTCTCTCTTTAATCTGTCATCTTGCTGTTCATCTTTCTATCCTGCATCAATGTTGGGGAGAAATGAGAAATAGCTTGATAATAGTAAAGAAAGAAAACTTTTTTTCCTCACTTAGTAAATACTAAGGTTCTCTAATGTTCTATTCAAGAAAAATATAATAGAGAGCATAATAATAATAGTAATAATATACTACATATTTTTAAATACTATGCAACTTACAACAAATTCTCTGTGGGATAACTTAATCAATGCTCTCAAATTAGGGTATTGTACCTTATATAAGTTTATGTGGTTGAAAAATGAAATCAAACAATGAACCATATTAATTAATATGGTGTATTGCTTTTAACACTTTACAACACAGGACACATAATGCACTCTAAACGTCATACTATTTGTCATAGTTTGTTGGACTTCATAATTTGGTAACTGTATATCAAATCATAATGTTAATTTTGGCATTTATAAATGTTGCTTTCTGTTCTCTGAGAACTAATGTAACATGTCTGTATAATATTGTATTTGTATCCGGTATGCCCGGGCTTCATAGACTGGTGGCTTAATTGTTTTCTCTTTATCCTTATAATGTGAGTGTGTATATTTTACAAGGCAATTCAGTTATTATGCATACATGCAATAGCATGTGGTCTAGATGGTTAGTTTGCAAAAGTGCAATATATCTCCCCGACTCATAAATGAGTTAATGTTGATTTTCTTATTGGGAAGTTCTATTCTTTTACAGGCTATTCCCAGTCAATCTGCAAGGAGGGCCTTGTTTGAACACTATGTTAAAACACGAGCTGAGGAGGAACGTAAGGAAAAACGAGCTGCTCAGAAGGCTGCAATAGAGGGATTCAAGCAGTTGCTGGACGAAACATCGGAGGTACAAAGCCTCTTTGAGTTGAAGTGTCTTCTTGGTTTACTCATGTTTTCTTTTTTCTTCTAACAATTATTATAAAATTCATGGCTTTAAGAGTGAATTGAAGTTTCTTCTTGTTTTACTAATTTTTTGGTTCTGTCAGTTATTACAAAATTCTTGGCTTTAAGACTTAAGGGCAACAAATTGCTTATGGATATATTTTCATTTTCAGGATATTGATCACAGCACTGATTATCATACTTTCAGAAAGAAATGGGGAAATGATCCGCGGTTTGAGGCCTTAGACCGCAAGGATCGGGAGCTTTTATTGAATGAAAGGTAATTATGAATGACAAAAATTTGGCTGAAGCTCCCTTGTCAGCATTGCATTTGTTATCCTTGAGCAGTAACTGGTGACCTTTTTGGAGTGGTACTTAAATGGTCTGTTTGAACCCTGCTTTAGCTGCCAAAATCGTGTATGATTTAGTGAATTTAGATTTATAATTTACTCACAGTTCTTTATTTTTGAAAAGGAGAAGATGCATAAAATCTTAGGAAAGGCTTAAGCAAAATACTAATATTAGCTTCTCGTCATGTAAGATAATGACAAATTTAACAATCTTAAATCTTATTTTGTGTTTTTTTTCTGCCATTTTTTGTAAATACTATAGTGTGATTATGGTACCTCAATTTGATTGTAGCTTTTAAACAAAATTCATATTGATTTTCTTGAGTACCCTAACATGCAGTTTTCTTTCTTTCCTCCTTGTATACACCTTCTCTTAAGTGGTAGCAAATCTTCATGTCTGATAATATCTTTTCTGTCACCCTCTCTTCTCTACCTTTCCCTTAACATCATTTTCGTTTCAAAGAATTTCTTGCCTTTTGGTTTTCATGATTTCTTGGATAATTTATGGAGGCCTATATATAGATAAGATATCATCTGAGAATTAAAAAATTATTTTAGTTACATATTTATGCATTCTCTTGACATCAAACAAATATGCACACAATGATAATTATTTTTTACAATTCTTTTGTTTTTATTATTTCAGTTCAGAAAAATTTAACTTATTATTATTACATGTTACCCCTATTAAAGAAATTTGTCTGCATTACTGCCTGTAAGTATGAGTTTTACTTATTTTAAAGTATAAAAGAAATGATAAAATAAAGTTTCATGTCCCGTTTCTGATTTTGACAAAAACTATGTTTCCATTTTCAATTTGATTTAGTTCATTCCTGTTATAGTGTAGGAAAATAGGTGATCATACATGCAAGACCTATCTCAAGTTTTAATCTAATCAGATATGTCGCGATTAATCTTGGCTGTTGCAGAAGACTTTTGCCTGTTTGTACCACTTTAATGTGAAAGTTGCATTTATTTATTTATTATCTTCCTCATCCTTTTTACCGTAAGCATTTGTTCAGAAACTTGACCTGCATATTTGATTTTTTCTGTAGTACCTTCACTGGTAAAAGGAATTAAGTTCATATTAGGTTATTGGGTACAAATGCATCTCTCACATTCCTTGGGCATACATTCAGCATCTCTGTACCTGTTTCTTTTTCTAAAATGCAGATATTATGTCACTCTTGGCTGGAAATATGGTCATGTATGTAGTAGAATCTTGAAATTATGATTTTTTCACTGTTTAATAAATTTGGAGTGTATCTGTAGGTAAACTTTGTATGATTTTCATAGTAGAAGAAAGATATAGTGATGATTTTTGTTAGTATAACTTCCCTGCCCATGTCTGTATTATTGGGGTCCATGTCCTGTGTTATTGTCTGTTAAGATATTATTAGAATTAAAACTAAACTAATTTAGTTTCACTGGGTTTAATTTTATTAAGTCTACTTCAAAGTAGTATTAGTCTTTTCTTAATTTATTTGGGTTTCTTGTTTTTGTTGTTTTATTATTTTAACCTATATAAAAGTATGTTCATATACTTGGTTTAACATTCAAGAGAAATATAATATAATATCTTTTTAGTTTCTGTAATATAGTATCAGAGCAGGTTTGATCTTTAGATTAGAGAATTGTAACAGAAAAGTTTTGATATCGATGATGTGCCGCCCTAAGAGATGGTTATTGAGCATGATTTAGTCTTTTGCCTAAGAAAAGAAAAAATATAAACAAAGAAAAATTGAAAATCCTAATCCAAGTTACTGCTTCTGGACTGTTTGCATATAGTATTCGGGAGAATTTAGCAAGGGTACTGTTCAAGGATTCATGAGCAAGGGTATTGCTCATGGCTTCTATCTATCAAACCCCCTAGGCACTACTCAAATATCCTCAAATATCCACTCTACTACCCTTTTGGCGCTACTCAAATATTCTCTCTACTCATCTTTGAAAGGCGCTACTACTAGTGCTCGCCTCTGACGGCACTATTACTGCTGCTCGCCTTTGGAAGGCACTAATACTGCTGCTCGCCTCTTGAAGTCCCTATTACTTGGTTTTCTTTTCACAATCATTATAGGATTTTCTGATCTTCTTAACTGCATTGGCTTCCAAACTCAAATTTGCTGCGCCATCTTGAGTGTGAGGGGAAGTGTTAAAATTAAAACTAAACTTATTTAGTTTTAGTAGGTTTAATAAAGTATATTTCTACTTCAAGTAGTATAGTTTGTTCCTAGTTTGTGTAGAATTCCTAGTTTATGTTGCTTTATTATTTTAATTTATATAAATACACGCTCATTTACTTAGTTTAACATTTAAGAGAGACTCAATGTAATTTTTCTTTAATTTTCTCTAATAGATATAATACTTTATATTCTTCTTTTCCATGGTCCTTGATTGGAATTTGAACTGACCTTGTTTGTAGACAAAGATGTCAATTTCTAGTGTTTACCTTCAAAGCAAAGATGTGTCAGCTGGTAGTGGGCAACTGATCACATTCTCTGGTTCACTTTGGGTGTGCCCTTTAGTTCTTGAATTCTCTTTTGATTTGCCTGGTAAATATTTTTTATTTTTAAACGTGTGTCTTATGTCACACTGGTTATGACAAGGTTTTTGCTTCTGTTGCAGGGTCCGTCCTTTGAAGAGGGCTGCTGAAGAAAAAGCTCAAGCAATACGTGCTGCAGCTGCTTCTGGTTTCAAGTCTGTGGTCCGAGAAAAGGGGGATATAACTATTAATTCCCGTTGGTCGAAGGTTGGTAGAACAGAAATTTTTTTTTTCTTACCCCAATTTGCCACATAGAATGTTATTAAACGTTCGACATCTATATGTTTATGGGCGTAAGTTGGTTTTAGTGGCTCATTTCCGGAAAGAATATGTCACCACGGCTTACTATGGAAAGTAGAAAATTAAAAATAGTTTTATAGACATTATTTGTTGAGGATAAAATTTCCTTGGGCAGAAGAATGGGTCACCACCACGTGAGTAATTAGTCTGAGCCTCTGAGCAGTGGACAATGGTTATATTGGTTAACAAGTGATCTTTAGGTTGAAATATAAGATCACTTTGTCATACAGAATATGATGTTGAATTTTGAGATAGGGGAATGCATTCAAGAATGTGGTGACAGGTAATTTACAATTGTTTTGATCAGTCGACTTGTTTACATATTGCATACAACACTGTGCTACACTATTAAAAAAAATTTTAATACCAATTTTGATGAGAAAGTTCTTTGGTCTTACAATTAGTATTCTTGTTGTCTTGAAGATTTTTATGACAGTGCCAATACTTGGCAGCGACTGAAGGATGTGTCCCTTTTTCTAAGCTAAATTCATTATAAGGGAACTATGTATTTATATCTAGGTGCTCTATCTGAAAAAAAAAATATTAATTCATTGTCTAATAGACTTTTTTAATATATGACCATTCTCTAATCTTGCATTCGTAGATCATTTATGTATATATTTTTTGGTTGTAGGTGAAGAATAGTCTAAGGAATGACCCAAGATATAAATCCGTTAAGCATGAGGATAGGTAGGTTCTATTCAATGAGTATCTAAATGAACTAAAGGCTGCAGAAAATGAAGCAGAAGGAGAGATGAAATCCAAAAGGGAAGAGCAGGTATACATTGTTACTTTGCATTTATTAGGATATTTCGCCCTCTGTCTCGCTCTTCTTTTTGTTTCCTCAATTCTGAAGATGCTTTACCAAAAATATGATTTGCTATGCAAGTTGTTTATGAATTTTATTGCACTGCTTTTCTCATTGGAGGACCACTTAAAAGTTCTAAACTACCAATAAGTGTGCTATGTTGGATTCTTAATCCAACATTGGGCTTATATGTGAATAATTATGTTTTGTGGACTGTCAAATAAAGTCAAACTCGAATTAAAGTTATCTATTAAGGTTTTAGGTAATTGGGCTCTGATGTATTTAATAGGATGTGGGCTTTTAATGTGTAGAAACTAATGGGTAATTCTAATTTTATGATGGGCTAAAATAGGAACACCTTATGATAATAGAAAAGTTATCTTATATATAAAGTGGTCATGGTCCCCAGATTACATGTAATGTTATTTTCCTGATATCCCATCATCAGAAAATACTTAGAGAGAAACAAAGGGCTCTCAAACAGAACGTGATAATCTGGAAGGCCAACCACAAGATTCTAGAAAACAATTCCAGACTATGGATTCAGGCATGCTTCCGCTTTTATATTTATTTATTCTTGATGATCTGACATGAACGATTCTATATTTTTGGGTGATGATTTTCACCATAGATAATTATTTCTAACAAGTGGTATTAGAGCCTATTCATGTTGAATCATTGGGAATAAATACAGAATAAATTAGGATCAATAACTGAGAATAAATTTAGAATTTTTATGTATGTTTTTGGGTTATCAAATTCAGTTCTTGTATTTATATTTTCTTGGAAATATTTGGTTATATAGAAATATATATATATATTTTTAAGATTAATTGTTGTTGTGGCCGGCGGTTCATCACCGTCGGCGTTAAGTTTCAGGCGCGGCCTGATGCCCGTGCTGACAGGATAAGCTGCGGCCTGATGCCCGTGCCGACAGGATAAGCTGCGACCTGATGGTCGCAGCAAAGAAGGAAGGCGGCGGCCATGGCCGCCGCACATAAATTTTTTTTTAAAAAAAAAATGGTGACACTAGCAGTTGCTCCCCATCGACAACAAAAGACCGACACGGGCCCTTCACCGCGTCGGCAGGTCAAAGCCGCTACCACCTGGCCGCAGCATGTAGTGGCGGCACCCAAACGATCGCCTGTTTTCTATGCAAGCAGGGGTGGCCGTTTTGGCCGTTGGATACCCTAGGGAAATCCTAGGATTTCCCCTGTTGGAAGAACTGGGTCTGGGCTAGAGCAGGACCCAGGTTGGGTTAACCCGACCCGGTCCAGCCCGTGACCCGGTCAAGAAAGAGGGGTCAACGGTCAACGATTTGACCGTTGACCATAATTTTTTAAAAAAAAATTATTAAAATTTTTTTTAGGGGTTTGGGACAAGATTCAAGTTGGGTAAACTCGACCCGGTACAGCCCCAGACCCGTTAGGCCTGACCTGATCAACGGTCAAGGGTCAACAGTTGACCGTTGACCCGAATTAAAAAAAAAATTATTTATTTATTTTTATTTTATTATTAATTAAGGACTAATTTGGTGCATTATTAAATTCAAATATTTATTTGTTATGGTATATATATATTTTGACTTGAATTAATTGAAGCAACACGTCACTAAAGTGACCTCTCTTGTGGAAATTAATTTTATTTTGAAATATAAACGATTTTGTACATGTGACTTATGTAACTATTAATTGGCCCAAAGGAAAGTTAATATTTAACATAATTATATGTATATTTGTGGTAATAAATGCGTGATAATTATTTGATTTTACATATGAATAATAAATCGGCGCAAAGGAAGGTTTATTTTTCGATATGTTTTTATTATCAGTATTTTGATTACTACATCAAGATATCACTTACTAGTTCACATTTTGTCCAAAAATAAAATATTAATATAGTGTCTAGTATCTTGAGATGAGATTTATCTTATTTGAATTTAATTTTGTTTTAAGACTTATATGAGCATTTTTTTTATTGATTATTATTCTCTGATTCAGCTATGACTCATACTAATATTACTGCCAACATCAACTCCATTAACATTATAAATTAACATTCTACTTATAATTCTGATATACAAAATTGAATTACAATTAAATTTTTGTAAAACAAAGTACAGTACTTGTAAAATTATAAACATGATTACAAATTTTACGTAGTTTTATATTATTATTATTATTGTTGATGCGTGAAAATATCAACCCAGGTGAGGTGGTAATGCCCTGCTGATCTAGTATCTGAGTTGAAGATGGGTGCCCAGTCAACAGTTTGAGCTCAGTATTCCGCACCCGATTTAGTCTCGTCCTAACCCCGGAGACTTCCAAGCTGACTTTTCACGCCTTGCTGATCCCGGACCAAATTGCTTAAAACCTTCCTGACCTCGCTTTTCTTACTGACCTCGTCGTCCCTACTGACCTTGGACCTAACCTTGGTGAAGATGCCTGTAGCAGAGAACACGGTCAAAAGGGGGGCGCCGGAGGTTTTTTCGGCAAGCCCACTCTGACGCTCAAGTCAGTACCTTGAGGGGGTGATGTTATGGCTCGATTTTCGGTAGCTTGGAATAGTTAAGATATGGAGGATTATGTAGCTAAGAGCTAGGTGACCAAGTGGCACACAAAACACATGGAGAAGAGAATAAATGTGGCCTTTTTGGAAGCTAGACAGTAAGCTCACCTCAAAGGACAACCTTTAATGGGTGTTTAAGGTTGTCTCTTTGTTTCTTAGAGAGAACAATAGTGAAGTGACTTGTGCTTGTAGTGTGTGTGAGTAAAGAATGAGTTCAAAACTTGAAGAAGACCCCTCTTATCTTGACATAAGTGTCTTTTTATATTATACCTTTGTGGACATATGATTGGCTAAACAATATTGCCCTAGTTCCTCCTTTCCTTCCTCTTCCCAAGCTTGAAACCTTAGCTCGGAGTCAAGACTTGAGACACTTGGTGAGCAGGGATTGGTCCTTAAGACCTTATCCAAGATTACGTGCCACATGGCATGATTTGATTCGAGTAGGGGATTACGTTATCCCTTGTGCACAGGTGGCGGATGCTCATTCGCCTCCACTTGTGGTTCCTCAAAGGTTGACCACATTAGGTGGGGTCCCTTTTTCAGCGACCAAAGTGTTACACTATCCCCTTGGTCAGCTTTCCATTTTGGGTAATTTCAGGTGGTCCCCCCAGGTGACCTAGGATCATAGGACACATTTTTCACATTTTTGGGGGAACCAAATCCCTTTACTTTTGGGACTGTTCCATAGTGGGTCCACTTGTTTTGCTCATCTATGTGGACTATTGGTTATAGGCCATATGGCACCCTTCATGTGAACACCCTTTATACTACCTGAGGTCGGATCCTGTCTCAACTAGGATCCGAGGTGAGGTGAGTTTCAGCATGAACGAATCGTCCCATAGGTGCCGACTAGAGCTTCGTGGGCTTACGTGCCGCCACGTGTCTAGCCTACTTTTACCCCATAACAGAGGTCCCCCAGCTTCTAATGGCTAAGGAGATGGCGAAGGCGTTGGAAGCTTCTTAAGAGTTCCTAGCCCACGTCGCATCATAATCCCTCCTTTTTGGTGGTCTTACCCTAGCCACCTTGGAGTGTATGCACACCTCATCACCTCTTCAGGGTGACTTGAGATGGCTTGGAGTATAAATCCATGGCGAAAAATGTTTCCGAGCTTATGTCGCTCTTCCCCCACTTCATCTGGGTAGGGCTTGGCGAAATTTCTACCTTTATTTTTGGGCGAAATTAAGGGATCATTCCCTTCTATTTGGAGACTGAACCATGCTGAGCTCGGATTGACATGGACGTAAATTCCCTCCTGACCTAGGAGTCTGACCTTCCTCAGCTCGGATCGGTATTCTTTGATCAAGATATCCGTTGGCGTACATGTGGGACATTGTCAGGTTGTGGGCCCCCGTAATTTGAATTTTTTTGAGTATATCAAATCCTTGGGACTCTAAGATTTAATGGAGAGTAATGAGGGGACGCAACTCCCCATTTGTACCTTATGGAAATTTTCGGAGAAGCCCCACCTTTGTTCCTTTTGTTTCTTAAATCTTCCAAAGTGGAGCAAGGGAGGCCATGGTAATAATCGCGGGTCTTTAATGAAATAATATAATTTTCATAAGGCCCACATAACCAAAAGGCAGATTATACCCGTTTAGAAGTGTTGTACCCCTTCATTCTCCTTAAAAGCGGGTTCTATGGATTTTGGGAGACAAAAAGTCCCTTTTTGTCTTCTCTTTTGGGACCACATTCGTTTCCTTCAAATCCCTAGCCGCTGCCCTCTCTTTGTCTCCTTGCTTGCGACAAAATCAATTTCTCTCCGTCGACTTTCTTTTGTTCCGACGACCTGAAAAGAGCGTGTCTTGCCCTTCCGTCGTTCCCTTGCTGCGTCGTTCGTGGCCTCACGATCTCAGCATCGACCGACCAACCATCCCGATGCTTCTCCTGTTCCTCAGTGGATTTCATCACCAGAAACCTCCGAAGGCAAGTGTTCTCCTTGTGTTTTCAGTTCCGCTACTCCCATTTGGCTTTGCTTGGCTTGGAGTTACTTGTATAGTGCTTGGAGGATTCATCTCTGATCTTCACTTCTCCTTCTCTTTTTCTTCTTCTCTTTCTTCCTTTTTTTTTAAAAAATTTTTTTGTGTTGCAGATATGTCGGACGTCGGCGAGTCTCAGCATTCCCTCGCAGACAGTGGAGCTGTTGCCCCAGGAAATGTTGCCTTTTCCCCGATCTCTTCGAGCCGAACCAAGCGCTATAAGGTCCGCGTTGGTCGTGGCCGTTCCAACGCGACCGAGGAGAGCTCTGAGGAGGGTACCGATCAAAGTTTTTTCCTGGATGATGAGGGAACCTCCGTAAACACGGAAATGCTTGCCCAGCTGAGGAAGGCCTATGACATCCCCTCCTCTGTTGAGTTGTCGCTTCCCCGACTAGGATTCAGACCAACCGACCCGATTCTAACGAGGTGGTGATCCACCATCAATCCTTCGAGTATGGTCTTCGGCTTCCCATTCAGCCATTTTTTGCACAAATATTGAGCGGGCTAGGGGTGGCCCCTGCTCAGCTGAGTTTTATGGCTTAGTGAAACCTTGCTGGGCTCTATATTTTGTGGAAGGAAGTACTAGGCATTGAGCCTACTATTGAGGATGTTCATGCCACCTTTGCCTTGACCACAACCCCGAAGAAGTCTGGACTTTACTACTTGAGGACGTACACTGGCCAATCTCACCTTGTCCCTCAGGTGAATCCGAACACTGCCGATAAGGCTTGGGATGATTTTGGTTTGTCATCTCTGGTGATTGGGGCCAGACAGTGGTCGAGGATGGGGAGACGTATATTGTTCCTAATCAATTCAAGTGGGCAGGTATGTTTCTCTAAGAGTTCCTTTCGATTTACTAAACCCTGCGCCTGCCTTACTGACCTTGTTGTTGTTCAGAGAAATGGACTCGTGATATTTCTCGGGACACTGATCTAAAGAGCGTGAGAGAATATGTGGCGACTAACCCATCCGAGACTGACATCGTCACCGAGGAGCGCCTTGCCAAGGTGGGATTGATTCCGCCACTTTCCTCAGGTAGTATCTTTGCTGACTTGGGCTTCTTCTTCCCCCTTGTTTGTGTGTTTATTCAATCTGACTATACTCCTCTTCTTTGGCCATGTAGGGGCTCCAGGAGGTGAGGTTCCAACTCCTAGCTCGGTCACTAGGTGGATGGCTGAAGGGAGCAAGACCGACCTGGCCTTTCTTCAATTAGTAAGAGATAGGATGGCCAAGGCAGTAGGGGCACCCAGTCAGCGAGCGGCAGTGGGGTCTAAGGGGTCTGGCAAGAGCGTGGATACATCCAGCGGCCTTCCTCCGTGACCTAAGCGTGCCAAGAAAGTGGAAGGACCGGGCTGGACCCCCTAGTTGGCCGTGGACCTTGGTGGCGTCCTTAGCGGTCATTTTGCCCATGCTTCTCGAGCGTTCCCGGCACTGAAGCAAGTCCTTGAGTTTTCAGACTCGGAGAAGGGGAGTGAGGTGACGGGCTTGAATCCTGACCAAGCAATCGACATGGCATCTTACCTCTTTCTTCAGGTAAGCGATCCTCAGTTCTCAATTCTGCTTTGGGATATATATTTTATAAGCTCTGACCTTCCTTTCTCCCTTTATTTTTGTGTTACCAGGGATCTTTCCTCATATCTCAGTTCGGTGACAAGCTTAAGGAGGGATCGACCTCAGTTGGTCGTGTTGCCAAACTCGAAGCTCAACTGTCTCGACTTACTCAGAAGGTCAAGGATAAGGACGATCAAATTTCGAAGCTGGAGGACCAGCTAGGAGAGGCTCGAGATGAGGTGGGATCAATGAAGACTCAGCTCCGAGCTTAGGTGGATAGAGCCAATGAGCTCCAAGCCAGTGTGGACAAATTGGAGACTGAGGCGGGTTCCAATCTTCTTCACGGGTATAATTATGCGCAATACCAGGTCACCAGGGAATTTCCTGATTTAGACTTGCATTACATGGACTTTGGGTTCGATCGAGATGCGTTGGTGGCCAAGTTTGACAAGGAGCAGAACCCAGCTGATGCTGCAAGGAGTTCCCGACAGCTTACCTTAGGGCATCCATTGAATCTGGAAGTCTCTCCGCCTCACTCGGACCAAGAAGACGACTCCGATGATCAAGATGATGATGGGTCTTAGTTGGGGAAAGGTGATGATGCCTGATCTGACCTTCAGCCCTTGCTTGTGCTACCCTCTTGTTGGATTGAGATTTCCCCCACATTCTTCTCTGCTGGATTCTTCATATTATTATTATTATGTATTTTTTCTTTGTAAACTTAGATGTTGCTCTACTATGTTGTGAACTCGAGCTTCTGGTATAATTGCGTTTGGCATGCTATTGCCTTGTATTGTTTTGCTAAGTGACAGTAGCCCTGTTTTGGGCTTGATATATTATCTATCTTTTGTTTGCTGTATAAATCGTGGTAAGCTTGCCATTTGTCGGCCCATGCATGCTGATTTTATGCACGTAATATTTTAGCAAGATAGAGCCTTCCTGAGGTGGGCTATCCGACCTGAGTAGGTATCCTCCCTGACCTAGGTCGATTTACAGATCGATCCTAACGGCCTGTTGGCGAAATAAAATTCGGTAAAGAACATGTCTCATATCAACCATGGCGAAATAAAGTGGCGGATGGCAAACCATTTGCGAAGGCGTATATCATTAAGCCATTAAATAGGAATACAACATCCTAATCAATAGAACAACAACCTTTTCCACCCAGGTGATGTTTCCCTTCAAAATGCTCACTTGGGGAAGAGCAGTGGGAGAACATACCAAGTCAGTATTTTAGCACACATACAGAAGCAATCTATCCACTAAGGACTTTGGAGAAATAACAAAACGGAGATGGAAATAAACACCCGCTGGATTCCCAGATCATGTGGGATCACGGGTAGTACTTCTTCAGCTGGTTGGCATTCCTTGGTCGTCTCATCTGGCGTCCATCAGGGTAAGCAAGTTTGTAAACTCCAGGCTTAATAACCTTGGTGACGTGGAATGGCCCTTCCCAGGTTTCAGCAAACTTGGTGGAGCCTCCCTCTTTGAGCCCGAAAATCACCTTCCTCAATACCAAGTCCCCCTCTTTGAAACCTCGAGGTCTGACTTTGGCATTGTAATGTTTGACAACTCTTCTTTGGTATGCGCCACCTTGACCTGGGCTTGGTTTCTCTTCTCCTCCAACAAGTCAAGGGCGGCATCAAGCTGGACCACATTGCTGACCTCGTCGAAGTGGAGGACTCTAAAAGTTGGCATTCCTACCTCAGCTGGGATTACTGTCTCAGTGCCAAAAGACAATGCATAGAGGGTTTCTCCAGTGGCTGTTTTGAAGGTGGTACGATATGCCCACAACACCTCAAGTAGTTCATCGACCCATGCTCCCTTCTTGGTTCCTAGCTTCTTTTTCAACAAATCCTTGATGACCTTGTTGACCGCTTCCACTTGCCCATTTGACTGCGGATGAGCCGGCGTGGTGTATTGATTTTCTATCTTCTATATCTCGCAAATTTTTTTGAATTTTTCATTGTCGAACTGTCGCCCGTTGTCAGTGATTATAACTCGCGGGACTTCAAAGCAACAGATAATGGATTTCCAGATGAAGTCGGTGGTTCTCTTCTCCGTGATCTTGGCCAGCGGCTCCACCTCTGCCCACTTGGTGAAGTAGTCTACTACCACTATGGCGAACTTGGCCTGACCTCGGCCAACTGGGAAAGGTCCAATCGAGTCGATACCCCACTGAGCGAAAGGCCAAGGCGAAGTCAGCGTCGTCAAGTTTTCTGGTGGAACCTGGATCATCTTGACGTGCTTCTGACAGGTAGGGCAAGTTTGCGAGGTGATCCGAGAGTCACTTTGCATGGTTGGCCAGTAATATCCTTGGCGGAGAGCTTTGTATGCCAATGACCTTTCCCTTGAGTGATTTCTGCAAGCCCTGTCATGGATCTCCCTCAGAACATAATCAGCCTCATCTGGGTGCAGACACCTCAGATAGGGCATGGTGAAACTTCGTCTGTACAACACATCCTCAATAATGCAATACCGAGCTGCACGATACTTGAGCTTTCTTGCGGCTTCTTGGTCTTCGGGAAGGCGTCCCTCTTGTAGATACTCCTTAATAGGGTTTATCCAGCATGAGGGGCTTGAAACACAGTGAACTACCTCAGTATGTTCTTCTATGGACGACCTGGGTAGAACTTCCACCAGCACTGTACCAGGTAAGGAGATTTCTGACAGGGATGCCAACCTTGATAGCATGTCGGCCTAGAAGTTCTTCTCCCTCGGGATCTGTTGCAGCTTAACTTGCTTGAATTGTCCCACCAAATCTTTTGCCTTTCTCAGCTAAGCTATCATGTTATCCTCTTTGGCCTGGTATTCGTCGTTGACTTGGTGCACAACGAGTTAGGAGTCACTGTTTATCTCTAACCATTCTGCTCCTAAGCTCTTCGCCATCTTGAGCCCCGTGATCAACACTTCGTATTCAACCTCGTTGTTAGAAGCTTTAAACTCAAACCTTAGCGCATAACTTATCTCAACCCTATCTGCGCTAGTGATCACTACCCCGGCTCCACTCCCTTGTGAGTTGGATGATCCGTCTACATGGAGGATCTATGGTGAGCTAGCTTCAGCTTCCCATTCTTTACATTGGTTCATGTTCATTTCTGAATTCTCCAGGTCAGGAGTAAACTCAGCCACAAAGTTAGCTATAGCTTGTCCTTTGATTGCGTTCCGTGGACGGTAGTGAATATCGAACTCACTAAGTTCCATACACCACTTCATGAGTCTCCCTGAGCTTTCTGGCTTATGTAGGATTTGCCTGAGTGGGAAGCTGGTGACCACACTGACCGTGTGAGCTTGGAAATACGGCCTCAGTTTTCTGGACGACATGACCAAGGCCAATGCAAGCTGCTCTTGTTTGGGATATCTCTTTTCTACCTTGGTCAGGGCCTTACTGGTATAGTACACAGGCTTCTGCATCCCTCCTCCTTCTCGGATCAAGACTGTGCTCACTGCAGTCGTGGACACCGCCAAATACATCAGTAAGTTGTCCCCTTCCTGAGGCTTGGCTGAGATTGGCAGGCTAACTAGATAGTTCTTCAGATTCTGGAAGGCGGCCTCATAGTCTTCGTCCCATTGCTGCCCTTTAGCTCTCTTGATAGCTTGGAAGAAAGGGTGACAACGGTCTGTACATTTGGACACGAACTTGCTCAGCGCGGCTATCCTCCCAACTAGGCTCTGTATTTCTTTGGTCGTCTGAGGTGATCTCATTTCCATGATGGCCTTGATCTTTTTTGGGTTGGCTTCTATTCCCCTTTCGTGGACCATGTAACCCAGAAACTTTCCGGTTGCTACCCCGAACGCGCATTTTTCAGGGTTAAGTTTTATACCAAACTTCCTCAGTACGTCGAATGTCCCCCTAAGGTGGGACACATGGTCAGCTATCCTCATTGACTTGGTGATCATGTCGTCGACATAAATCTCCATGGTTCTGCCTATCTGTTCCTTAAATAGCTTGTTCACCAAGAGTTGATACGTGGCCCCTGCATTCTTTAAGCCGAATGGCATTACCATGTAACAATACAGGCCCTTGTTTGTAATGAAAGAGGTTCCTACCTCATCTGGAGCATACATCTTCACCTGGTTGTAACCCGAAAAGGCATCCATAAAACTGAGTAACTCATGGCCAGCTGTGGCGTCGACTAGCTGATCTATCCGAGACAATGTAAAGCTATCCTTGGTGCACGCCTTGTTCAAGTCTGTAAAGTCGACGCACATGCGCCACTTTCCGTTCGACTTCCTTATTAACACCATATTGGAGACCCAATCTGGATACTTGGATTCACGAATAAACCCCGTGTATAGTAACTTGTCGACTTCCTTCTCAATTGCATCGTAGCGTTCTTGGTTGAAAACTCGTCGCTTTTGACGTACCGGTCGGTGGATAGGATTCACATTAAGTCGATGGGAGATTATGCTAGGGCTAATCCCCTGCATGTCGCTGTGACTCCAAGCAAATACATCTGAGTACTCAACTAAAAATTCCACCAGGGATGTTCTGACATCCGAGGTGAGCTGGGTTCCCACCTTAACTACCCTGGTTGGGTCGTCTTCACATACCGGGACTGCCTCCAATTCCTCTACAGGCTCACCTCGCTGTTCGACTTCAGAGACTCGTGGGTCAAGGACGGAGACCTGATTACACCTCCCAACTGAGGAGGCGTAACACCTCCTTGCAGTGAGTTGGTCCCCCTTGATGACCCCAACCTGGTTGCCAACTGGAAATTTTAACCTCAGGTGGTACGTAGACACCACTCCTTTGGTTGCCATGAGGAATGGTTTTCCCAAGATGACATTGTAAGAGCTTGGGTGGTCGACAACTACGAAGTCAACCATAGTGATGAGCTGGGAAGGATCTTCCCCAAGGGTAACTGGTAAGGTGATGCTGCCAAACGGTATCAGCTTGTCCCATGTAAACCCGCTGAGGGGGGTGGTGACTTGTTGCATCCTTACTGAGTTTAGTCCCAGCTTATTGAAGGCTTCCTTGAACAGTATGTCAACCGAAGTCCCCGTGTCGATGAGGATTCGTGCCACGTCCTTACTGGCGATCTTCATTGTGACGACTATGACGTCGTCATGAGGGTACACTACATCCCTCATGTCTTCGTCCGTGAACATGATAGGGGTGGCTACCCTTGGTAGCTTAGGCGATCTTTCGGTGAAGTTCACTTCTTGGTGGTGTCGGGCCAAGGAGGGCTCCCTGGCATGAGCATTCCTTGCCCTACGGGAATCTCCTGCTAGGGTGGGTCCCCCTGAGATTGTGCTGATGAAATCCTTGTCCTTGGTCACTTGGGATCCTGGCTGACCTTGGTCCCCTCCCGAGCTTTCTCTCGCCTGCCTAACCACCTGAGCCTTCCCCCTCACTTCGAGCAAAAGCTCTTTTAGGTATCCATTGTTGATTAAATTTTGAATTTGTTCCCTCAGGTTGAAGTAATCGGCTGTGCTGTGTCCATACTCTTAATGAAAATCACAATACCTCTTCAATTTCCTTTTAGCTAGAAGGGTAATCAACTTAGGTGGTCTCGTCAAGAGGCCCTTGTTCCTTATGGCATAGAACACTTGTTCCCTTGTTGTGTTCAAGGGGTGGTAGGCATGCATGGCGGTAGATTCCCTTCTTGGCGGGTAAGGTACTTCTCTTGGCTGTAGTGGAGGCTGGGGCCTCAGTGTTTCTGGTCTTGATTGAGGTGGGCGCCTGTAGGGCAGTGGTGCCCGCTAGCTGTCTTGCTAACGCGGGACCGACCCTTGCTGAGGAGGGACAGGCCTAGACGGTCTGACGTCTTGCTTCTTCTTATCTTGCCCTTTGTCACTGAAATCCTCGGCCTTCTCTCTTTCCCTCTTCATGTTGCGCTTCTCCTCAATGGCGATTTGCTTCATGGCACGATCGTATGCCTCCCGATATGAGGTGGGAGGTCTCTCTTCAAATGACACCTACAAAGGCCCGGTGTGGAGATTGTACCAAAAGTTTCTCAAAGTTTTCGGCTCCTCATAAACTCCCATTTGCATTACCTCATAATGGTAACGTTTCACATATTCATGCAAGGATTATTGTCCCCTTTGCTTAATGTATTGGAGAGAGGAAGGGTCTTTAGTAGGTGACCTGGCTCCTTGAAAATGAAGGACAAACTTGCTGGCGAAGATGGTGAAGTCTCTTATGCTCCCTGACGGAAGCTTCTTGTACCATGTTTTGGCTGGCCCACTCAAGGTGGTTGGAAACACCTTACACATTATCTCGTCGGGCACCCCTTGCACCAACATCAAATTCTGGAAGATTTCTACATGTGCCACAGGATCGAATTGCCCATGGTAAGGATCAAATTGAGGCATCTTGAATCTCCCAGGTAAGGTCGCGTTCTTCACTGAGTCAGCTAGGGGGGCGATGAAGTCACCCAGGATATCAGGTGAGCTGGGTTCCCCCTTGCTGGACCTGAGCTCCCTCATTTCTTCTTGCATGGTAAGTAACTGTTTCCGCAAACATTCCACGTAAGGAGGTTTAGGGTCGTTACCTTCTCCCTGGCGTCAGGCCATCAAGGAGTACCTCAAGTCACCATGCACAAGTCCCTCAAGTTGGCTCCTTGCTCCTTCAGGTCGGTTGCTGGCGGTCGAGCGATGGTCACTGCAGTGACTCCTAGGCTGGTCTTGGACATTTGCTCTCAGTTGGGATAGTCGCGGTTGAGCACCTTGCTGACTCGGTGTGGATGGTTCCACGTGAGTAGAATTATTCCTGAGTTGGCTCCCTAGTCGGCTTGCCACCTTTCGGGGAAGAGGAGGTGGTATACCTAGGTTATCGCACAGGTATTTCATCATATGTTGAAACTGTGACCTAGTTTCAGCCAGCTCTCTCACCTCCTTAGCTTTCTCTGCCTCCACGTCCCAGCTGGTGGCGGCCTTCTTTTTTCCCTTCCTGCTGGGGCCTGGGTCAAGTGCTCTTACATTTTGACTTTCTGCATACTCGTCCTGAGGCGGAGCCAAAGGTGGGCGACTGCTTTGGCCGAGCTCCCGCGTGACCTCTCTTCTAGACCCTCTTGGGGCTTCGGAGTTAGGCATTTGACTTCTCTGACGGGTACGTAGGTTGTAGCGGGACCTTTCGATCTGGTTCCCCACAAACGACACCATTGTTGATGCGTGAAAATATCAACCCAGGTGAAGTAGTAATGCCCTGCTGATCTAGTATCCGAATTGAAGATGGATGCCCAGTCAACAGTCTGAGCTCAGTATTCCGCACCCGATTTAGTCTCGTCCTAACCTCGGAGATTCCCAAGCTGACCTTTCACGCCTTGCTGATCCCGGACCAAATTGCTTAAAACCTTCATGACCTCGCTTTCCTTACTGACCTCGGACCCGGCCTTGGTGAAGATGCCTGCAGCAGAGAACACGGTCAAAAGGGGGGCGTCGAAGGTTTTCCGGCGAGCCCACTCCGACGCTCAAGTCAGTACCTTGAAGGGGTAATGTTATGGCTCGATTTTCGATAGCTTGGAATAACTAAGATGTGGAGGATTATGTAGCTAAGAGCTAGGTGACCAAGTGGCACACAAAACACATGGAGAAGAGAATAAATGTAGCCTTTTTGAAAGCTAGACAATAAGCTCACCTCAAAGGACAACCTTCAATAGGTGTTTAAGGTTGTCTCTTTGTTTCTTAGAGAGAACAATAGTGAGGTGATTTGTGCTTGTAGTGTGTGTGAGTAAAGAATGAGTTCAAAACTTGAAGAAGACCCCTCTTACCTTAACATAAGTGTCTTTTTATATTATACCTTTGTGGACACATGATTGGCTAAACAATGTTGCCCTAGTTCCTCCTTTCCTTCCTCTTCCCAAGCTTGAAACCTTAGCTCGGAGTCAAGACTTGGGACACTTGGTGAGCAGGAATTGGTCCCTTGGTGAGCAGGGATCGGTCCTTAAGACCTTATCCAAGATTACGTGTCACATGGCATGATTTTATTCGAGTAAGGGATTACGTTATCCCTTGTGCACAGGTGGCGGATGCTCATTCGCCTCCACTTGTGGTCTCTTAAAGGTTGACCACATTAGGTGGGGTCCTTTTTTCAGCTACCAAGGTGCTACACTGTCCCCTTGGTCAACTTTCCATTTTGGGCAATTTCAGGTGGTCCCCCCAGGTGACCTAGGATTATAGGATACCTTTTTCACATTTTTGGGAGAACCAAATCCCTTTACTTTTGGGACTGTTCCAGAGTGGGGTCCACTCGTTTTGCCCTATCTATGTGGACTATTGGTTATAGGTCACGTGGCACCTTTCATGTGAACACCCTCTATACTATTTGAGGTCGGATCCTGCTTCAGCTGGGATCCGAGGTGAGGTGGGTTTCAGCATGAACGGATCGTCCTATAGATGCCGACTAGAGCGTCGTGGGCTTACGTACCGCCACGTGTCTAGCCTATTTTTACCCTATAACAATTATTATATAAATAAAGATTATATGACATGAATAAATATTTTTTTAAAAGTATGAATATGCTTTATAAAAAGGGAAATAATAAAAAATGCCCTTATTTTATAATAAAATTCAAAAATACCCCCTCAATAAATTCTCAATCAAAAATGCCATTTTTTTACTCTTTCGGACAGAATTACCCTCATGCCCCTTACCGAATTTTATTTGACCAACCCTTAGTACTTTCGAGTTAAGTTATACTCGAAAGTGTATTTATAAAGTGACTCGAAAGTGTATTTGTAAGGTGACTCAAAAGTACACTATCTAGTCACGTTTTAAATGTACTTTCGAGTTAAAGGTAATACTTATAGTTTCGAGTAATGCACTTTCTAGTTAAAGTAAAATCTATAGTTTCGAGTTAAGTTCAAAATACACTTTCGAGTTAAGTTTAAAATACACTTTCGAGTTAGGTTGAAATTACACTTTCGAGTTAAGATAAAATTTAAGTTTCGAGTAAAGCATGGATTTCTAGTCAAGTAACAAAAAAGGGGGCATGAGGGCTATTTCGTCAGTTTGAAAAATAAAGGAGCAATTTTGATTGAAAATTAGTAACAGTGGCATTTTTGAATTTTACTTATCAAATAGGGGCATTATTGGTTATTTCCCTTATAAAAAATGATTATTAATGTTCTTAATTTATTTTAATTATTTAAATAATTTTATTTTACATGTGTACTAATCAATTTTTTCTCGTTCTTTTATTTTCTTCCTAATTGCATGACATTAGATAAAATATTATTTTATAAATAGTAAATTGAATTTGCATTACATGTGATTAAGATTTTGAAATTTTATATTCTTCACAAGTAATATTGATTTCATAAAAGTAGATTAATTTATATTTTACTTTTCTTAATTATCCTTTTCAAAATTCTTTATTTATATTTGTATAATAATATGTATACTCTTTTTCACTAATAATTTATCGATTTTTCGATATTCTTGTTTCTTTTTCTATTAATGTAATATTAGTTAAAGGATTATTTTATTATACTAGTCATTCTCAAGCATTACAATAAAGTTTACATCTTCAAAATAACATATATTTTTCATTAATTCACATAAATACAATCATCATAAGTAATAGATGGCATATGACTTACTTTCTAATATTGGTTTTTGAGTTATAATAATATAAAATACTTATTAATAATTTTAGAAAAATAAACAAAGAACATGAATTTTATAATATCGAAATTAATATTTTTTAAATAGATTATTCCTAGTATGTATAACACATTGTCTAACATTAAATTTTTTACTATAATATATGAGTTTGTATTTCAAATATATTTCCAAAAAATAAATTATAACAAAATAACTTAAATATATTTAATAATAAAAAGTAAGGAAAATATTTTATAATGTGTATAATAGGTTAATTTAACATATTACCTAATGAACAAGTTAACTAATATTATGTAAAATGAATAATTCAAATTTTAATTTTAAAATCTAGAAGTCATTTTAACTGAGTTATTAATATTGAAATTATTTATCCAATATCATAGAATTTTCCAATTAAAATAAATTTGTGATAAGTTATGTCCGAAACAGATAATATGTACTTAATTTTGGCCTAGATTCTTGTAAAAATAGAAAAAAAATCACATTTTTTCAACATTCTTTAATTTCAAATAATTATCTAAGGATGAGAATCATGATTCTCCAAGTATTAAGACTTTTCACTTTACCTCTTCTCTTTATATTTTATCATAATTTTATTAGTTATATAAATTTAACTAATTGTTTTTAAATTATCATATTTTTTAACTAATATAAAATTATTTTGTATTATATTATTGAAAAATTAATTATCCATTTTAATTTGTAAATTCATTATCTTTTTATTATAATTTCATTTAAAAACTAATTTAAAATTATTACTGTCATATTTATTGTTGTTTTGTAAATTTAATCTCATTATAACTATATTTATTATGACTTTTTGTTATCATTGATATTATATTCAAAATACTTTTTTTTTCATATGCTTCATTCTTTATATTAGTTTGTTAATTTATAATTTATTTTCTACTTATACATATTGTAGTTTATACAACTAGTCTTATTTATTTGAGAACATGAATTTTATTATATTAAAAATAATTATTAATGTAACTATATTTCTATTTTTTTAATGTTTTGTTCTTTCCTGTCCCTTTGTTTTAGTTTTCTGACAGCCGGCTTGGCCTTGGTCTTTAGAAGCTGGTGTTGGAATTGCCTTCATCTTTCCCTTATTACCTTCGTCAGCATTGCTGTCAGCTGGTGTGTTGCCAATCTCCACTGCCTTCCCCTTGAGATTTGTGTAAAGCTTCAGGAATACCTGCTTTAGGAAAGGTTCCATATTTGGTCTTCTTGACTGCAACTTCTTGTAGATTTCTCCTAGTGTTGAAATCTTCTTGAGTTTTCCCTCACTGAAGATCATATTAAAAAAAAAAGAAGCAAGAAAACAAATTACGTCCAAATCCGAGTGATAATGGGAGCTAATATGATGTAAACTATTGCAGATTCGTATACACTTCTAAAATTTATGAATACAGCAGCTTCACAACCCAGAATCTTTGGTCCAAATTCAGCACTGTTTTCAAACTGACCTCAGACTATTAAGTGCAGCATGAAGTTGCTTCAAATCTTCAATCATGCTAGCTGCTTCGCCCATTTGGCTTTTAGCTTCAGCATAATCGGAGTTCTTCAGAGAGCATTCATCCATTGCAGCAGCTAAAAGTTGAATGCTTTTCCTCACATCCTCCTATAAAACACAAAAGAATATAAATCAACAAACAAAAATGGTAAGACATTATTACCATTACTGGAAGCAATTTATAACGTGCTTTAAACTTTCCAAGTCAAACTGACAATGTGAAAGAATTTGGCAGTACCTTAATGGTTGAGGATTTGAAAACAAACTTCGGTTGGCCTTCTCCATTGTCTTCAAACTCAAATGCTTCAAATATATTCCAGAATTGTTCAAGTTTCAGTGGCAGGTTACCCGCTTTTACATCCATGGTATTCATTTCCTGATGTTGTGGAGAAGCAGAGTTTGAAGATGAATGATTTGAATTCTTCCCTCGTTCATAACTCTTAGTAAAAAGCACTTCCCTTGGTAAATTGGTGGCTTCCAGTTTAGCAGCTCCAGAATGACCTTGAGAGGCTTCATTTACTGGAAACAAGATTTCTAGTATTTCCTCCTTGCATTTACTGCCCTTCATGTCCACAAAAACTGCATCTGGACATTGTTTTGCAAAATTTGGACGACTCTCCCACAAATTCACAATTACAAGAGGATTGCCAATATTTTTAAATGCTTTAGCAATAGCATTCTGGTTTCGTCTTCTGCGAAGGGCATCATAAAAATCCCTTGGCAACTTATTTGAAATATAGTTCCTGCCCAGCAAGTCATGCAAAATGTTTTCACAGTTGCCAAAGTTCAAATGAACCAGACATACAATCACAACCAATCTCAAAACCACCAATGCATGGTAGTCCTTCATTTGGGTACAAGAGTTTTTGATCCACTCCACCGTTTCCTTGTCCTCATGAAGGAACTGCAAAACAATGCCAACAACAAACTCAAGTATATCGCTCAAGGATTGTTGTATATCAGTCACTAATCCGGATGCTGGCTGGGCGCTCCCTTCCTGATTATTGATAAGCCAATCAATAAAAGATGACTTGGTGGTAAAAATGTACCTCTGGAAGCTAGACAACAAGATCAAAATGCGTTCAATAAGGTACAGGAAACAAGCAGGTGACATATAGTCAGTTCTCCTCCAGTTGGCTTCATAAGTATCTACCAGTGCTCCATGGAATTTCTTAATATGAGACGTGTCTTTTAAGTCCATATTCCCAGAGAGACTCTGTACAAATTCTTTCCATGGAGTATTTCCATCAAATCTTTTTGCAACACTCTCATACAGATCATTGCGCAGCTTACCAGATCCAAGAATCATAACAGCCACATATCCAATTTCACCATAAGAAAGCTCATCCTTCAGGCCAATGCGCCAAGAAATAAGTTCTTGGACTGCATTTCTATAAACCTCAGTTCCTCTCAGAGAGATCACATTCTTTCTCAGTGATTTTCGCCAGTCAAGAGGGAATATGAAGTCATAAAAGTGCTCCATTGATAATTTTACAAATTTCCGTATCTTAGCTTCATGGTACTGATTGCACAGAAATTTGGAACTAGAGAGAAATTTTTCAACCTCATGCATGTAACACAAACAGATGACTTGGCAGAACACAGATGATGAATTCTTGGATGACTGCTTATAAAGGTCTTCAAGATTGTTCAACACCTTCATACCAACAGCAAGCAATTCCGAACTCCAGTAACTGCTAGCAGCAGAGACAAGCTGGCAGACATCAACAGTAACCGGCTTCCCGTTCCTTTGAGCATATCTTTTGTCTAATTCTCCCACCCAGTCAGCATCAGAGTTCAACAAAAGATAGATGGTATTCAAATTACTGTATTGCTTCCACACTCCAAGGTAACTCAAGCAGAAATCTCCATAACTTCTATAGTCATCAACATTCTGCGTTTTGAGACATCTGAGATGCTTGAGTATGTTCACGATCTTATCCTTCCAGCAGTTCCAAAAGTGAACCAGAGTTTGAACAGAAACCCTGTTTCTACAAATTGTTTCCTCTGAAAAGGTTATGAGACCAAAAACAACTTCATCTTCCAAAACATATTTCGAGGAATTTGTACGAAGATGAACATCCAGAATCTTTCTAGAAGATAATATTTCACCACTGACACTCTGATGTCTCTTAGAAGCATTCAACTGCTGATTCATTATGAGCAAGTCACCGTGATCAGATGATAAAATGTCAGCTTCCATACAAACAAATTCATAGAATTGGCATGATTCTTCCTTAGCTAACGACTTGGCTTTTTCCAGAAGCTCCTCCTTTTGACTAAACTGCTTCAAGGGCCAGCCTTTGCTCCCAGTTGACCAAAGAGAGTTGGAAAGTACATAGTTCAGAGTAAGCATAGAAGCTTCTTTGAAATTTTCTGCCTTTTGCAACAAATTTGCTGTTAGAAGAATATCCCCTCTGAGTTTTGCAATATTTGCAGCATCGATAAAGTTTCCTGCTTCTTCTTCCAACTCCAGAAGCTCGTCATAGCAACTTAAAGACTTCAAAAAGTTGCGTATAAAATCCATGGAATGAAAAGCTTTAATAAATTTCATCATGGATCTGTTATCCCTGAGCTCATGATAATGAAGAGCACTACTCTGTAGAAAGTCTTGTGCAGTTTTGTTTATTTCTTCGCTTCTTCTAACTAAACCAACATCTGTATCAGAATACTGTTTCCAGTAGTTGATGTATTGCAAACCATTGTTGAAAAGCTTTCCTTTGAAGCAAACAGCCAAACATTCCAAGAAAAAATTGCCCCTGGCATATACATCTGCCGCAAGCTCATAGCATCCTGCCAAACAAAAACATTCCCCAGCTCTTTCCAGCTCAGGTTCCGCACATTTTTCCAAATAAATCCTACCTGTGGGAACAAGAAGTTAAATTTGATGGTCGAATTTACAATCCCATAGTAGTACCAAACATATTATCAACCTCTTTTTTTGGCAATAACAGGGAAAGAAGGCTTAGGGAATAACTAGGGAAAAGGGAGGAGAAATACTTGCACAAATGAACAAAATGTGCAATACACGATACATTAATAATTACTTCACTGTAAGATACAATCAACTCACACACATACACACACACACACACACACACACACACAAAGACAATTAACCCAAAACTCTTTCCCTATTAAGAAAAATGGAGAGAAAAGAAAGAGTCTTGAGATTCCTTAGTCACAGAAGCCTGCAAGAATGCAAGAAAAAAGAAGAGCCAGGAAAGTGTATATAAAAATAGCTTACTTTTAAATCAAAGTGTCCCATAAATTTGGAAATATAAATGACAATTCTCAAACTTGCATGGAGTCAATAGTTTATTTACTGAAAAGATCTATCATCTATCAACAACCACAACTTTTAGGTTATTTTTAAATCAAAGTATTCCAAAAAACTGGAAATATAAACTACAATTCTCAAACTTGTATCAAATCCTCAACAACAACTATGATGAGCATACCAAATTCCCAACATCACAAAATGTGTCAGCATTCAACCACCATGCAGATTGGAAATGATGAGAAGATTTTTAAGCTCCATAGACATGAGAACAACAACGATAATAGCAACAACAAAAATAAAGGGAAACTTCAGCCATAAAACGGCCTTATTTTCCATCAAAGCTAAATATCAAATTCATACCTGCTCTTTCATACTCCCCCAAATCATAGAAACATCTTGCAGCAGAATCAGCCTTGCCTATGGCTTCAAATATTTTGGAAGCTTCCCTAAGCATAATGTTAGCCTCTTCATGGTTTGAACTGCGAATGCGATCAGCCGCTGCCTTAAGCCCAGTTGCTTTAGACATTCCTTCCCAGTAAGTATCCCGGGCTCTTTCGAAGCATATAGTTGCCATTTCATAGTTATGCTCATAAAATAGCTAAAAACAGTAATAGTTAGCAGACAAAAAAAAAAAAAAAAGCAACAGCACATCCATCACAAGCACTAGGAACAAAATGCAAGGCAATCAACATTAACCTGAGTTTGATGGCATACATAGAAGATAACAATAACGACAGCACAATTATTTAATCATATTATTTAGTGCAGATTATTGTAAGCACCAACAGCAGTAGTCTAAATCACAAACAAAAATAAATGACCTGATTATTGATGACCATGTTTTCATATCTAATAACCATGAAGTTTTTCAAGTAAAAATTTAAACAACAGATGTCTTCTCAAATTACATGTGACAACTAGACGGGCATACATTGATAATTATAATAATATTAATTATAATAATAGTAGTTCTAATATGAATGTCAAATATCTTTTCAAGGAAAAGGATGCAAGAAATAAGGAGATGATAATAACAGTAAACTTATGTCAATAAATGTCAGAAAACTGTCAGCAGTATATGATAAAATTACGCAAACCTTAATTCCCCGTGATTTCCACTCCTCTGGGCTGCTTGCAACTTGCATTGCCTGCGCCAGTGAATCATCCAGCTGCCTGACTTGAACGAGGAGCTTTTTCTTCCAGTAGTCAAACATAGGTTTTGAGAGCTCCTCTATATTTTCCCAAATCCACAATCTTTGCCTTGTCCGAGTGATGGCTACATATAGTTGCTTCAGTTCAGAGCATAAGACGTTGTGTTTAGCCTCATCGAAGATAGGGAAGGACCTAGGTGATGTGGAATCAAGAAGATTTTGTTCCTTCATATATTCATATATCACCCTCCATTGATTTTTAAGAGGTGAAGAGCCAAAAAAGTTGTACAACAGTACATCCTATAGGAGGATAATGAACAATTCAGTAATGGAAAACATAGGATTCTTAATAACTACAGATGCAGAAGGCATGAGAACTTGAATATACGAATTAAAAACATTTTAGACAATCAAATCAGAGTGGAAGCATTAGGCTTCTAATTTTGCCTAGGATTCATGAATCAAAAGAAAGATTTGGATTTTAGGCAAAAGTTTAAATTGTTTGAACTAAGATAAAACTTTTGGCCATTACTAACCTGAATTTCAAAATATCTAGTAATTAATTATTGTTCCAAAACACCATCTGAGGATATAATGAGGGTATATGATCTTCCCCTGTTTTCATTCTTAGCTATAAGGGGAAATTTTGTTACAGACAAAACAAAGCGTCCTGTAACAGTAACCAGAACTTGCAATTCTATATTAGTACCCAAATATACTTATTCTATATTGTGCAAGGTGAAAACATTTTTGCAATAATGAATCACCTGAAATTCAAGGCCCTTGCTCTCTACTATTGTCAGCACAAGAGCTTTCTTCCCAACATAGCCAGAAATGTCCTTCCTAACACAATCATTCCGGACCAATATAACTTGCTCTGCTCCAAAGCCAACCATATTCCCACCAACATTTCCATTGTTTCCAAAAATTTTTACGATTGCATTTTCATTGTTCCCAGATTCAAGCAAAACAGGAGGCTCCCCAAATATAAAACTCTTCTCAGGGTTTAAAATATCAACAGAGTGAGGGAAGAAACGGTAAAGAAGATCCATGATGCTTTGAGCCAACTTCAGCACACCTGCATGGGTACGGAAGTTCTGAATCAAACTGAAATTGTCTGAGAGTTGTCCTTTCTCTTTCCTTCCATCATTTCCAATATTTTTTGATTCCAATACAAACTTCTTGTAGAACAGAGATCGTATGTCTTGAAACCTGAAGTCTATTCCCCGAGCAACTGTTTGTGCTGTATCTCCCGAAAAAACAAAACCCTCTTCAGCATTTTTGCAGATATATTTGAAAAGAGCAATTTGACTCATGGTAAGATCTTGAACTTCATCAACATAAACAAAATGAATCCCGTCACCCTTGTAATGTTCTGATTTAAGTCTACGATGAAGATCATTAACCAGATCAGCCAAATCAAATTCACCATTTCTCATCTTCATTTGTTCATAGCTTTCAAAGATGTCAAAAATTCTCTCTCTCTTCTGCCTTCTTAAGGTGGAAACCCTGCTTTCCGATAATTGAACATAATCCTCTCTACTGAGTTTGCCATGACTAACCTCCATGGATTGGAGGCTGCCTTTTATATGAGATATAATCTCAGTAAAGACTCTAGAGGAATCAAGCTTCTTTGTGAGTTGTGAATTAAAATGGGGCCAGTATGAGGAACTAAACTTTTCATAAGTTACTTCCTTTGCCCTTATAAAATTCTGTAAGGAAACTAATCTTAAATGTTGAGTCCAACCAGCAGAATGTTTGTCTATGTCATGAAATCGCTCAAAGTATGAATTTCCCAAAGTCCCATCCAGCATCATCAAGAACTTATGGAATGTTATGACAAGAGGGAAAGATTTAGCTGGAATATCAACAAAAGAATTCTGGATATCCTTGAATTGTGCCGCATCATTAATATCATCAACATCAACTAAACTGCTTTCTGCAGGAAACTCCCCACCAAACGCAGAGCTGCAGATTTAACAAGGCCTATCAGGAAACGTCTTGCATGTAGCAAATGTGAAGCAGTACATTAATATTATAAAGCAACAACAAATATAGCTGAAACTAAAGATGCTAAATACTTCAAGCCAATAAGTAAACAGCAGTTAGCAATACTAGGCTCCTTCAACTCAGTTCCGCTGCAAATCACAATTGTCAGATAATTTAACAGATACATTGACCAAAATCAACAAGTCAAAATACCAATATTTACCAGAAAGCAACAGCTTATTTTGTAAATAGAATTTTCAGATGCACAACAGTTTGAAATTAAAAACTGCAGCCCATATTCTGAATACTTTGGAAAGAATCATCATTATTAAATAGTAAAATTCCATTTCCATGCTATAGGGACAGAAAAAATTCCAACGAGATAATGCTTGGTAAATTTGATATATATTTGTTTTTAAAATTCAACATGAAAACGGAGAAAGAAGTTTCCTAATGTTTTTAACCAATTGATTTGTCTATTGAATTCGAAAAAACGGTGCTTCAAAAAATAAAAGAAAACATAATCAAGACAAAAAAGAAAGTTTTGGCTTGCCTTTTACTTAAATATATGTTTCATTCCCAGGATGGGGATTCTTATTTCTATCTGCCAATTGCTTCTACATATGGACATAAAGGATTTACCCTATAACCTCTTACTATCAAAAACATTAACCCCATTTAAACTTAAGCTAATAAGCTAATCCCAGCTCTCATGCTGTTAGGGCTCTTAGTCATTCTACTTTTGGGCAGAAACTTAACATATGCCGATCTATGACACTCCGAAAGAGAAATAGAAGTGTGCCCACATAAAAAGCGGAAATCTAAAACACCGTCATCAAATTTATTAGAAGTTATTAATTACAATCAGATCAAAGAGAGAAACAAAGTTGAACAAAATCCCAGAAAAAATTGAAGAGCAAATGTTTGGCAATGAATTTCACCATTAAACTTGGCCTGCATAAAACATACCCACCACCATTCGAAATTTATAGGCACATTATAGATTGTGAGATCTCAATTCCATAACACCATGATGGTTCATTGGTGAGCGAAACAACTTTACATCCGAAACAAAAAATATACTAAAATATGATTACTCATCTAAACTAGCAATAGTCAGTAAAACCAGCCCCTTGAACCAAAACTTGTAGGATATCAGACAGCTGTAGGATCTGACCAGGAATCAAAACAAGCCTAAACAGGATCTAACCAGTAATCTAAAACAGCCTAGCCAGACTATCTTACAACCCTCCAAATTAAGATGGATGAAAAAGGAAAAAGGAAAAAGGAAAGAGTATCTGAGTCTCAGAAGTCCTTTGAAGTAGAGGCCAAAAGAGAAACAAAATATTGAATTTTCTAATTTCCCACAACAGAAACCAAGGGAGGAAGAACCACTAATATAGAGCCTTACTTACCCTAAATCAAGGAAGATAGTCATTTCTAGTTTTAAGATGAAAAAGAAACTTGGCAAAACGAAAATCTAATAGCCATTTTCATTGAAAAACCAACGCACCTTTTCATCTGAGAAATATGTTGCTTTACAGCAAAACACAACTTAGGACTGACCGTCACAAATAATTGGCGCAAGAAATCCCTTTTCCCCACATTATCCTCAGCCAAAGGTGTATTTTTATTTACTCCATAGGACCCTTCCTCCACCATATGGTGCAATTTTTCTCTCTGAAATAATTTCATTGTAAGAACAGTAGTTTTCCCCGTACCCGACCGACCAAGTATAAAGGTGCTTCTGGGAGAAAGGATTATCTCCAATTGTTCATCTGTTACTTCAAATGGAAGATCCAATTCTCTACCATCACGGTCAGAAAGCAGGTGACTCACTACACCCCTTGATAAGGAGTAGAATTTCATCAGCAACAGACTGTCAGTCACCTTTGAATTCTCAATATAGCTGCTACTATCAGAAGCAGCCCCGGTCAAATCACTCCCGCTTCCATTGTCAGCAACATTCTTGAACCTCACAATATTTGAAGAGGCTGCCCAAGTCTTTGGAACCTCCAAATTCCTTTGTGAAAAGACACAAGCCAAAAATACTTAGAAACAAAATTTCAATAAAAAATGAGAACAAACAACCATATTCCCATTAATCCAGGCAACATGGCATCCAGAATTTTGGATGTTTATATCCATCAGGGTTAAAAAGAATAGACGTACCCCTCAAAAGACTTTTCTTTGCAGCAGTTAATATAATCATCAGTGTACTTTACAAATATATTATCTAAACGCGTTGCCAATTTTGGGACGTTCTCCAAAGGCAATATATCCCAGACTTTCAAAACTTGGATGTACTGCAATTCCTTCATTACGTCAATTGTGCAGATTATGTAGAGACTTTCAACCTTGAATTGCTTAATGATGTGTAAAGATCTTTCACAAACTAAGTCTATGTTCCTCTTCTTAGGTTGCCAGCCACTAGAAAGTTTCAGTAGAAGGTTGATAACTGACCCTTTTGTCTGGCCTGAGGTCAGCTTTTTAAAAGATTTCAGAAAGTTATCACTGAAAATAACCTGGAAATAATTAGAAAGAAGTTAAGAACAATATCCGCACTAGACTTAACAGAAAAGACTGATTGGAAACAAAAGTATAACAACTGAGATTAAATACCTTCCATCTCTGACTTCTAAAAAGTATGCTTTCCCCATTAAGCAATTCATCCAATTCATCGAACTCTTTCTTGACCTCTAATATTGCTTTGGCCAAATCCTTATCTTCATCAGCATTAAAGAAACAATGGCGAGCCTTAGCATCACGGACTAAGGTATCCCAAACAGATTCAGTACGAGTTAAAGTTCTTGCATTCCCCAAAATCCAAAGACAGTGCCTACAATGTGTCAAATGGACAGTCGTTATTCACCATAGATGTTAAAATAATCTGAACAAAATGTACTCTTAAGATTTTAAGTATCACCTAGCCCTTGTAAGAGCAACATTGACTCTCTGAGGCTTGGATAAGAATCCAATTGATCCACTTCTGTTGGATCTTACAGCTGACATTATTATAATGTCCTCTTCTCCTCCATGGAAACCATCAATGGACTTCACTTTCACAGAAAAGCCATCCTTGTTCTCATATTTACTTTCAAGTTTTTCTTGAATTGTCCCTACTTGAGCACTGTAAGGAGACAGTATACCAACACTAATCTTCTGTTTTGAGCCACTCCAAGCTGCATATTATATAGATTACAAGGATATCAAAAAGGAGGTAGATTATTTTAATTATGACTTTCCATGGAAAATAGATAAAATGAAAGACTTCACCTTGATAGACATTTTTCAATAGACTATGATATGAAGAGCAAAAATTTACTTTATGCCCAAGGAAAGCCAAAAGATGCAGATTTTGTAGAGATGACAGGGATACCCCTTCCTCAGTGATGCAGTCAGAATGCTCACAGCATTTCATTTATCTCATAATTATATAATTCAATCAATTAATTGCACCATTGCCCCTAAATAATCACCTTTCCTTTTTTGTAATTATGTTTGCATGCTAACAGTTTAATTATATAAGGATCATGCATGCATTAATCTAAAAAGGTAATATAGTGTAATATTCGATGAAAAAAAATCATGGTAGCAGAACCTAGCACAAGATATGAAGCATAAACTGTTTCTCAAAGGCAGTATCAGAAATCAATCAATTAAATAAGCTTATACAATGATGCTGATAGTTCGCATATTAAAAGAAAAGTATCTTTAGATGGTAATATGAAATGAGACTCCAACAAATACCTTTGTACAAGTTCTGCAGAATTTTCATCACTGCAGATACCTCAACCATGTTTCTATAACTGTCAGTGAACTCTTCTCTTCCACCAAATATATTGATGAATGAATATGGACCATACATTGGCCCCGGCAAATAGTGTTTTTCGTAGCTTCCTTTTTCAACATCTGGCGCATCAACAATCTTGTTGTCATAAAAGTACAAGTTTGGAAAGAAGCTAATGGATGGATGCATTCTGTATTGCATACTGAGTAGGTGTTTTGAGTGCCCCAAATAGCTCAACCTCTCAAACAAACTTCTACCAAAACAAGCATCATCAGAAACCTGATTGAAAGAATAACGGATAAAAGAAAAATGAATAAGAAAAGAAACAAATATAAAAATGTATAGAAATAAAAATTTTCGAACTAACGTTCAAACATCTGAAGGGGGGAATGCAAAGGAGAAAATGGAAAGAACATGTCCAAATAACAACCTACATTGCTTTCAACCATTGCTGGCAATTGGCAGTTGTCACCAATGAGAATAGCATGCTTTATACCCCGTAGCTGTAGAGGTATGGTTGACTCACTCTCTTTCAGCTGTGCAGCTTCATCGATGACCAGAAACTTCAGTGGCTCCATTGCAACTGAATGCAGCTTGAAAGAACTGCAAGCAGTGCAAAAAATTAAGGAAGCAGTTCTAAGACAGAAATCCTTAAGAAATTCTTTGTTCATAGCACTTGGAAGATCAAGATCATTAAAAGAACTCCGAAGATTTCTTAAAACAGAATGACATTCACTTCTCCTCTGGTGCAAGTGCAACAGGTACTTTTTACCAAAAAATGCCCGATAGTAATCTTCAATTGCTGGATGCGAAAACAGTTCCTCAATTTCCTCAGAAACCACACAGTCTTGAAACAATAGTGTTTCCAAAGAATCAAGTGAATTTATGAGGGCAACCATGTCTTGAAAATTATTTTCTAAAATGAAACTTTTGGGAATATGAGTACCCAAGTTAAAAATGCAATTCCTAAGTTGAGTTGCGGTGCATTTAAATCTCTCTCTCATAAACTGAAGAAAAGGCTTGCTCCCATCAATTTCCTTCCTGGACTCTCTCTCTTTGATCTCATGTTTATTAGCATCTCCCTCCTTCATCAATTCATTTTCCAAAAAGATATGGTATTGAGAAACACAATCCTCCAGAAAATCTATCATGGCAGCAAAGCAATGCCTCCAACCAGTAAGCGGTGCGAAGCACTCTGCCAGCCTCTTAATACGATAGTCCAAATATATCTCTTCAATTCCTGCATCAACTTTGAGCCTCTCATTATTTCCAAATAAGAGAATCTCTCCCAATGGATAAAACAGAGTATGTCCATGAGAATCTCTTTCAACTGATTCTTTCACTAATGTTAGAATACGAGAGGCCACTTCTTTAATTGCAACATTTGTTGGAGCACAAACAAGTGTTCTGCAATTCAATTTCAATAGAATAAAGACCAGCATGCTAACAGTTTTAGTTTTCCCTGTCCCTGGAGGACCCCATATAAGGTCCACAGAGGCCTTGTGGTCAAGATCGCTATGCATTCTACTAAGACAAGAATAAACAGCCTCCAGTTGTGAATCATTCAGGACAGATAATAAACGATGACAAGATATCTCATGCCAGATCCACTCACTTTGCACAGGATAGAGTTCATATTCTTTATCAGCCTGACACTTAGAACAACAATTCCAATTAAAATCTCAACAGTTATTTTCAGAAAGGAAGAGTACATTAAACTATGAAATTCCAATTAAATCTCAACAGTTATTTTCAGAAAGCAAGAGAACATTATACTATGAAACATTATGACTGATACAAAAGAAAATCTAATGCTAATGCTATGGTATCAAGAAAAAGAAAATTTGACAAAAAGAAATCATCTACGAAACACTTACCACCGCATCAGTGCATAAAATTTCCTTGATAACCCTTAGATTTCCACGCCTATGCAATGAGATCCATATTCTTCGGTTAGGAAGTATATTCAACAAGAAAATCACATACAGTGATTTCCTATTATCATCGACTTGGATGTCTTTACCGACCTGAACTTTGAAGCAAGTTGAAGTGGTATCAGTTTCATCCTCATCCTCTGGGACTTTTATGACTGATACAAAACTCCACACCCTTCCCACTCTTTGCAAATCATCAGCAGTTTCAGGCTTAGCATCTGCCAGGACTAAAATATCCCCTGGCAATGTTTTATATGGTTCTTTCCCATGATTACTGAATCTGTTCTTCCAGTTATCAACCTTAACGTCATATAACTTTGTTCCATATGGCTTGGATTCCTCAAAAGCAACTACTTCAGCAAATGGTGCTGTTGAAATAGTTTCCATGCTTGAACACAGTTGTGCTCGCGTTTCTTCCAATAAAGGAAAAACAAATGACCTAAAATATTGCTCAACAGATTGAAATGATGATGGAATTTTTTCAACCTACAAGGATTGAAACAGTGCTTCAGTTCAGAAAAGAATATCGAATGAAATATTTGACAGACGGTATAAATTCAAATATAAGACAAACCTAGCTGGCATAAACATTTTAAGAGGAAAAAACCACAGAAATCTTAGATTTAATATATAGCAGAAACACAGCTAGCCAACAAGTGTGGATGTTTAAAGGTTTGCACATAAGACGACCAGTCACATACCTGTTCATGTTAATCTAGCCTCATCTGATATTGAAGGCACTCATATAAACTATTATAGCTTTAATGCTACTATCTTTGAAGCTAAATTTCTTAACAAGGAATAGCTGAGCGCAAGAGACTTGATAAGAAAGACTTCACAAATAAGAGAAGACCCATCTGAAACTTGGTCAATCATCTCAGCAATTGAAGAAGATGAACATCAAATGGTATTGATTTGAGCAAACCATTAAAGTCTATGGAAATAGTTCTTTAAATGAAATGCAGCTAAGGACTTCTACAATTGTTTGAACAGATCAAGGAACATGCTTTAAATTTGCACAGCTTTAAACCTAATTGGTTTGTCGAAGAAAATACATACTGTCAAAGAGTTTGGCATTTACCTTCAAGCTTAAATTTCTAGGTCAAGTGATAACTTAACATGACATTAGAGCGAGTTTGACCTCACAGAATTATGTTTGAAAACCCACAGGCAATATAATTAGTCCACATGACAAGCCCATTATATGAATTCATACTTGCATGTGAGGGATGATGTTGAAGAGCTTAAATATTACCTTTTCGGCTCTACCTCGAGTTTAAAATTTTAGGTCAAGTAGTGACTCAATAGATAATAATCGATTACTTGCTAAACAACTATCAGCTCCATTCTTAAATATGTTTGAATAGTAATTTGCCTAACAGGTAGTCTTCTCCGACGTTCCTTGAGAACTAAGATTAGTTTAACATCCTTAATATAGCTAATCTGATCTTAGAACAATATCCGACATTTCAACTTGAAAAGTGTATTCAACATTAATAATAATTGAAAGAGAAATGCTGGACATACTTATCACAGTATCAAACAAACTGCCAATTCAGAGTACCAACCATAAAAAGTAAACCAACTTATCAACAAGATAATGAATTTGAATTCTCTCATGATCATGATTTTCAATCACATCAAGCCCCAACCTCAGAAAACTATGAATATTTTTACAACAGAATTTTGACCCGTTTTGAAAAATGATTTAAACTTGGAAAACTTTTGAAGCACTTGTACCACTGTTGCAATACAAGGTCAAGTTTCATTCTATTTTCTGTTCATTTATGTTAAATATTGATCACAACTTTGTTATGTGTCACATAAATGAACAGATTAAGAAAGAATCCTAATGTGCTAAAAAATATAGACGTTAGAATTGGCAGGTAGTGTATAAAAACCAAAAAGGGATTGGGCGGGCAAGCGTACAAAGTTAATCATAATTAAAATAGGGAAATTTAACAGTAGTTTCAGGGAATCGCAATAAATTATTTAAAAAGCTGCAAAATAGAAGATGAAAATTGGAGAAGAAAGCAAACCTTTTCCGTCAAAAGGTTATTATTAAATATATCCTCAAGAGACCAAGAAAACAAAGTATCAGTGAAACCATAGTCATTGGGAACAGCTTTCTTCTTGCTGCTATTACTAGTACCTTCACCTTCCATCATTTCTTCTCTCTATTTCTATCAATCTGCATAACAATAATGAAATAACAAATCACACTGTTAAATACCCACATTGTTTAAAGAGAATGTTACTTCAGTATAAAGAAACCAGCAAATGCAACCCAACGAAGGAAAAGAGGAATCTAATGGTACAAAGGCATGCATCAAAAGTAATAGAACACCCTTTTTTTTATCATCGTACAACTTTTAAAAGCTCTAATTAAGAAATCAGTAAACAATCAGAAACCTTAATTGAAAGCTTTCAAAATAAAATGAAACGAACAGTTGACTTCATTCAGTGTTCTAGTTTTTCTTTTTCTTTTTTTTTCCTTTTGTCAACAATATTTTGGGAATAAAAGCAAATAAGGAGAATTAACACATAGCTCCGACGTTTGAGAAATTTACATTAAAATAAAAAATTTGAAGAAATTTATATTTATCTCCCTTATATCGTTAAAAAATCATTAAAATTAAGAGTATTTTAGATATTTTATCAATTCAATTATTTTTTAATTTATTAAATAATTAATTTCTATAAAATATTATATTATTATTCATTAATCATTTAAGACTTCAAGTTATAAGAGTAAAATTTAAAAATAAATTATACGAAAAATCATATAAGATACATGTAAACAAAGTAATACTATTACATTAATTTATAAATAGAATTTACATATTTACTATTATTATATATCATAATCATAAATTTTTTTGAGTTAATAATAATTTTAAAATTATATTTATTTTATGTGTATGTACATCCAATTAATAAAAAATAATATAAAATATAATTTAATTAAATGAGTACATGAATATATCAAATTTATTTTACAAAAATTCTAATATTAATTTTAAATTCATAATTTTTTTAAAATTATAGAAAATAAGACTAATTTATGTTATATAAAATAATATTATTATATAAACGATAATATAATATTTTATAAGAATTAATTATGTAATAAATTAAAAACAAGAATATCTAAAAATATTCTTAATTTTAATGATTTTTTAACGATGAATTAACTATTTAAGGGAGGTAAGTGTAAAATTATTTAAGATTTTAATTTAAATATAGATTTTTTAAACTTTAAGGGAGGTATATGTTAATTTTCCAAGCAAATAATTATAACTTGACGAAGAAGGTTTCGAAATCCGTACGAACGAGTAAATACAGAGTTCTTTCATTTTCTTGTCCGACAGTCAGTCTTTTAAATACTACGAGAGCTGCTTTCCAAAATCCAATCAATTTATTATTATTATTATTATGATAAAAAAAACGTTTGACAAAGAAAGTTGTTCACATTAGACTACATAAAATATGATTGACCTCTTTTTGTTTTTTCTTTGAATTATTTATATAATCAATACAATCATATTTTTTTTATTTTTAATTAAAATTAAATTATATTAATTAATAAAAATATAAAATATATCTAATTATTAATTCTATTGACAAATAACATTAAAATTTTTGAAAATATGAATAAAAGTTTAAAAAAATTAATTATTTTTATTTATAGTATATAAATATATTATGACATATATTTATTATATATATTTTTTATTTAAATTTTCATATATTTTAAAATATATATAATAAATTTAAAAAAATAGATAAATATGTTACAAATAAAAATAAAATATTAAAAAATATTTCAATTAAAATTTTTTAATAATAAAATATCGAATTATTATTATAAAAATAAAATAAAAAAGTTAAAAATATTTTAATATATGAGTATGATTTAACTTATTATTTGAATTTTTTTAATAATTGTATATTTTAATTTTATTATTAAAATAATAAATTAAAAAATTTATTTAGTTTTAAGTATATTATAAAAAATATTAAATAGGGATACTTGTTGATGTTGTTATGGTTTAGTAAATAGCTAGGTGACGGAATAGAATATTATTGCGAACGGATTTATATTATGATAACAACGCTAATTTTCATTATGATTAGTTAATATGTATGTGAATTATCACTAAGATATTAGTTAGTTTGTACTTTATATGTAAATATATAACGTTAGATTTAATTTTTCTTACTGGAATTGATATTAAGAAGGAAACATTAAAAATATATTGTTTATCCTTTATTACTCCATGGCACATGCCATTCTTATCAATTTGAGGAACAAAATGAGAATGAAGTTAAATAGGCCAATGACTTTCGAGAACTTTTTAGTGGTCCATGATTTTCGAGAATTAAAGTGGTCCTGTAGAAATACTTCTATTCTTGAAACGCCAATTTTATAATTCAAAAGACAATAATTTACTTGCTAGTCCACATGCTTTGTTCATACGCTTTACAAAATGCTTTGTTCATACAGATTTACTTTGTCTTTTCTCTTCCCTCATATGCTTTGTTCACGTTAACTTTACAAAATTCAATTTATTTCACGATAAAAATTTCTCTTTCAAGCAACAATACAATATAAAGTATATCTTTTATCTTGAGGGAACATAAGAGTTTTGTCCCCACATAAACTTTAAAAATTTGAGGGTTAAGTTTGGTAGAGTTTACTGTATAAGTGAGAGGAAAAGAAGGGAACCACTCAGTGGCCAGAAGACCATCCTCCTAATTAGGAGGACAAGTCTTTGAACCTTGCCTTACGCAAGGTGACCCTCATAATTTGTAGGGTTTTTAACCTATTATATATGGGATCTATTATATTTGAGTGTGAATAGAATTTTTTTTTGCATGAGAGTAGGTACTGTTCGTATTTAGACGTAAAAGTCTGAACAATACTATATGCGATTCAATAAAAAATTTCGGTAATCCTCTAATATGATATTAGTAATTTGTATATATAATATATAATATATAATATTTAAAAAAGATTACTCACAAGAAAAAGAGACGAAGTTCAAAAGCCAAGCATAAGATAAAGCCAAGCATATAATATAACTTATTATTATATTATGTGCATTATTTTTCTTATTGTAATATAATCATATCAATATCTATTTGTTCCATATCTAAATAGTTGTTATGCATATAGAAATAGATTCGTCAGTATTACCATAAGAAGATAATATGCCCACAAAGACAAGGAAATCAAGGGGTACAAGTAAATTACCTGAAATTGTTAAAGGAAAGAGTGAGGGAAGAAGTTTTACGTTCAGTTACAGCCATTGGACAAGATGAGATCACGATTGATTAATATCGTAATATTTTGTTGTGTTCCATGGTGCCTATATTGTCTATGAAATTTAGAAAAAGTGCCAAAGGAAATTAAATAAATGTTGTCAAAATGTATTACGGTAAGCAAACTTTATGTTTTAATGTGTAGAAATTTGAAAGACAATTAGACCCCTTATGTCTAAATGCGGAAGTACACGAAAGACAATGAAATATAATTTCGTAGTATATATAAAGTGAAGAAATGATGATCTTATTTCCTAAGCATCCACCAATAAATATTTTATTGAGCCAGAACATTGGAGCAATATTTTCAAGACGTATTATCATAGGAGTTTATGGTATGATAGTCATGTGTCTAATTTGAAAAAAATAATATGATCATTATTAGGGATGAGTTTATGCTGAGGTCACAATGTTGAGATGGCTCACTTAAGGATGCACGTGGTACCTCTTGAAATCTCTGACAAAAACTGGTAGGATAACAGGGGGATAAAATGGAAAAAAAGCTATGACACGGAGATACGAGGGAAACATCTCTAAGTGGTACCTGTGCAGCACCATAATAACCCAGACACCTTTATTTTTTTCGCCTATATAAATTCGGTCTCTTGAAAGAGGGGAGGGGTTTTTTTTTTTCTTTAACTTCATAGAAATTTTCATTATAATACTACATTCTTAATTTGACCGTCGGAGGGTTTTTGCCGACAAATAACATTAGCGCCCACTGACCTCATTTTTGTTTTGGGTAGGTTCTAAAGATCTATCATAGGGCGGAAAAATGAAAAAAAGATGACATCCGAGTAAGTTAAGATACATATGCCGAGGACGAGACGTATCCCACAAAACAAAAAATACTGATTGTTGACCAGATTAGTCCTTGACATAAGATGCATGTCTGTAGAAACGATCACGATATCAACAATCATAATTATAAATATTATTAAATATTTCAGTTTTTAAAGATAATTATTTATTTTATATGTATTTTAATATATTTTTCTTTTAATTTTCTAAAAGAAAAGTTACACTCAAAAAGAGATTGATGAGATTAGATGTGAGTGGACTATGTATAGATAACAACTTTCCATTAGACCACTCATTTTTATTAAAAATTTAATAAAAGTTTCTTTGATTGCTTATTGAACCCTATGAATTGAGTAAAAGTAGGATGCTTCATACTTGTGATTCCAAGATTTTTTTAAAAAGTTTTTGTTGGAAAAAAAAAATGTGAATGAAAGATTTCACTAAATTAAATTTAGATCCATAAATATAAATAGTCTAAAATTTTGATCTCTCTCAATTTGAAAATTCAAAATTTGAATTGACGTTGGTTCATTAATTCCTTCTAAATTGCATTTATTTATCCTAAAAATTTCTTTTCAATTGGAATTTAGTGATTCCTTATATGCGAGAATCCTTGCTGAGTATCAATGACAAATTAATAGGTTCAATTCCCCCATAGGATGCACGCGAGTGGAACCCTCCAATAAGTCTATTGGAATTGGCTTTGTGAATCTGTCTTTGTTTTCTTTCCTATATCACAAAAACAACTCTTAACATGACTGTTATCTACAACACCCTGAATTCTAGAATTTTTTTTTTGTAAAATTTGGCTTATAATTTTTACATATGCCAAATTTAAACTTGAAAATTTTAAACTTTTGAGCATCTTAAATCTAATTTCAACAACTACTATCTTATCACCACAACAACATCAACAAGATTGAGGCCTCAGTCACCTATTTACCAAACCATAAAACTTATACAGATGTATAAACATTACATTAACATGACGTGCTACAAAAAGTTGACATCTCTAATGCAAGCTTATATTTAAGCTACCAAGATACATCAAGATACCAAAAATATAAACGCTATGTTGACAAGTCTTCACTACATCACTATGCAAACAAACTTGTTTAGAAAAGTCTAACAAAGATAACTAAAATCTTTTGGTTTTGGGACATTAATCTTAGAGACTGTTGTCTGCATTTCATCGTTTGCAGACTTTTATTGTAGGACGTTTCATCATTTTGGGACGTTAAGCATACTTCTAAATCTTTAGTTTAAAACGTATGTTTTTCCCGTCAAGCAATTCATCCAATTCATCAAGCTCTTTCTTGACCTCTAATATTGCTTTGGCCAAATCCTTATCTTCATCAGCATTCAAGAAACAATGACGAGCCTTAGCATCACGGACTAAGGTTTCCCAAACAGATTCAGTACGAGTTAAAGTTCTTGCATTCCCCAAAATCCAAAGACAGTGCCTACAATGTGTCAAATGGACAGTAGTTATTCACCATAGATGTTAAAATAATCCGAACAAAATGTACTCTTAAGATTTTAAGTATCACCTAGCCCTTGTAAGAGCAACATTGACTCTCTGAGGCTTGGATAAGAATCCAATTGATCGACGACTGTTGGATCTTACAGCTGACAGTATTATTATGTCCTCTTCTACTCCCTGGAAACCATCAATGGACTTCACTTTCACAGAAAAGCCATCCTTGTTCTCATATTTACTTCCAAGTTTTTCTTGAATTGTCGCGACTTGAGCACTGTAAGGCGACACTATACCAATGCTAACCTTCTGTTTTGAGCCTCTCCAAGCTGCATATTATAGATTACAAGGATACGAAAAAGGAGATATATTATTATTAATCATAACTATCCATCGCAAATAGATAACATGAAAGACTTCACCTTGATAGACATTTTTCAATAGACTATGATATGAAGAGCAAAAATTTACTTTATGCCTGAGTAAGCCAAAAGATGCAGATTTTGTTGATGGACAGACATACCACTTCCTCATGACGCAGTCAGAATGCTCACACTCTTTCATTTATCTAATAATTATATAATTCAGTCAATTAGTTGTAGCATTGCACCTAAATAATCACCTTTCTTCTTTTTCTTTTTTTAAGAAAAAGAAAAATTATGTTTGACAACAAGAAATAATATTTATTGCATGCATTGAGCAATAAAAATTGTAGTATAATATTCGATGGAAAAAACAATCATGGTAGCAGAACCAAGTACACAAGATTTGAAGCATAAATTGTTTCAGGCAGTATCAGAAGTCAATTAAATAATAAGTTTATACAATGAGGTTGATAGTTCACATGTTAAAAGAAAAAGTATCTTTAGATGGTAATATGAAATTGAGACCCAAACACAAACCTCTGTACAAGTTCTGCAAAATTTTCGTCACTGCAGATACCTCAACTATATTGCTATAGCTGTCAATGAACTCTTCTCTTCCACCAATTATGTTAATGAACGAATAGGGACCATACATTGGCCCCGACAAATAGTGTTTTTCATAGCTTCCTTTTTTAACATTTGGCGCGTTAACAATCTTGTTTTCATAAAAGTATGAGTTTGGAAGGAAGCTAATGGATGGATGCATTCTACGGCATACTGAGTATGTATTTGGAGTGGCCCAAATAGGTCAACCTCTCAAACAAACTTCTACCAAAACAAGCTTTATCAGAAACCTGATTGAAAGAATACAGGATAAAAGAAAAATGAATAAGAGAAGCAAATATAAAAATGTATAGAAATAAAAAATATTCAAACTCAATTTCAAAAATCTTAAGGGGGAATGCAAAGGAGAAAAGGAAAGAACATGTCCGAATAACAACCTACATTGCTTTCAACCACCGCTGGTAATTGGCAATCATCACCAACAAGAATAGCATGCTTGATACCCCGGAGCTGTAGAGGTATGGTTGACTCACTCTCTTTCAGCTGTGCAGCTTCATCGATGACCAGAAACGTCAGTGGCTCCATTGCAACTGAATGCAGCTTAAAAGAACCAGAAGCAGTGGAAAAAATCAAGGAAGCCGTTTAAAGACAGAAATCCTTAAGTAATTCTTTGTTCAGAGCACTTGGAAGGTCAAGATCATTAAAAGAACTCCGAAGATTTCTTAAAATAGAAAGACATTCTCTTCTTCTCCGGTGCAAGTGCAACAGGTACTTTTTACCCCAAAATCCCGTAGAGAAATTTTCAACTGCTGAATGTGAAAAATGTTCCTCAATTTCATCAGAAAACACAGAGTCTTGAAACAATAATGTTTCCAAAGAATCAAGTAAATTTATGAGGGCTACCATGTCTTGAAAATTATTTTCTAAAATGAAACTTTTGGATATATGAGTACGCAAGTTAAAAATGCAATTCCGAAGTGGAGTTGCAATGCATTTAAATCTTTCTCTCATAAACTGAAGAAAACGCTTGCTCCCATAAATTTCCTTCCTGCACACTCTCTCTTTGATCTCATATTTATTACCATCTCCCTCCATCAATTCATTTTCCAAAAAGATATGATATTGAGAAACACAATCCTCCAGAAAATCTGTCATGGAAGCAAAGCAATGCCTCCAACCAGTGAGCCGTACAAAGGACTCTGCCAGCCTCTTAATTCAATAGTCTAAACATATTTGTTCAATTCCTGCATCAACTTTCAGTCGCTCATCATTTCCAAATAAGATAATCTCTCCCAACGGATAAAACAGATGTTCACGAGAATCTCTTTCGACTGATTCTTTCACTAATGTTAGCACACGAGAGGCCACAAACAAGTGTTCTGCAATTCATTTTCAAGAGAATAAAGATCAGCATGCTAACAGTTTTAGTTTTTCCTGTCCCAGGAGGACCCTAAAATAAGGTCAAAAGTGACCTTGTGGTCAAGATCGCAACGCATTCTACCAAGACAAGAATAAACAGCCTTAGTTGTTAATCGTTCAGGACAGACGATAATCCATGACCAGATATCTCATCCCAGATCCGCTCACTTTGTGCAGGATAGAGTTCACATTCTTTCTCAGCCTGACACTTAAAATGAAAATTCCAATTAAAATCTCAACAGTTACTGCCAGAAAGCAAGAGTACATTGTGATACGAACCTCGCCAATATCATGACGAAATCCAACATCAAATGTAGTAATAAATTTCAAAATTTTTCTCAAGACACAAATTTATTGAGACTCGACCCATTACCTAAATAGATAAGAACTAAGACTACGATTGTTGAAACGCCACACCAAGAATTCTTAAGAACCTTTAAAAAATTTAGATGATAAGTTTGATTGTTTTGAATGCCATAAAAATTTAAACTTGATGAGTTCAAAGATAGAATTTGTAAGGAATATCTTAACACTCAAATTGCTTCCTTCTTTTCATAAATGAAAGCCTTTTTATAGGCAAATACAAGGAGACAATGTCAATGTTAAGCCAACAACCTACCTAACAATTTGACAAACTAATACATACTTTATGACTTTTTTTTAAAAATATAAAATTCAAACATAATGATGTAAGTAGTGACATCAAATGCATTTTGATGTAAGCAATAACATTATACGTATATGAAGTAAGCGATTACATCATTTAAGATTCTTAAAATTGCACAAATAGACTAAAATTTTAATTTTCGAACTTTTAGGCTCCAATTACTTGAATGATGCTCACAAACCCTAATTCTTCATGCCGTCCATCTTGAACTGCATTTAAACCCCATACCTTTTCAATTAATCCATTTAAGCCAATTTGCAACTCTTTGGCTCTTGTTCTTGTGATTGGTTCGCTTGAAAAGCTTAATGGATTGTTTGGATATCGCCCTTGGGTGCCTCTATCCTTATGTGTGAGTTTCTCTTTTTGTAAACGTGATTGTTTGGAATCTTCAGTTGGAATCTATTCTGTCTGCAAATCAACAACACTACTAGGATTGTTTTGTTGTATAGCTAAAATGTATCTGTTGAGCTTCTTGTATGATGCCTTATGATCTGCCCTTAATAGTTCCAAGGCTTTGTTCCTTGCCCTAAACAACCCGATTGGGTGGCAAGTCACCTTAAATTTCCTCTTCAACTGAGCTATGATTTTGATGTCTATGTTTGAGTCAGCTTTAACCAAATGTAGAAATTGTGCAGCAATCCAAAAAGATGTAGCTTCCCAATTGTCAAATATTCTCTTGCATGAATGAGTGGGGTTGTAATCTTAATCTGGAATGATAACTTATCCCATATTAGAGTTGTATGAATTCTCCAAGTGCACTCTTCGGTAGCATGTGTAACAGTAACTCAAGCTTTCTCATTTTTTATTCACTGTAATCTGAAGCCATTCCTAATAGCAAAGACTTGAAGAACATTCCAGAAGTCATACATAGTGAAAAAGGTATGCCCTCTCTTCAATTCAATATTTTTATTTGCGTCCATATTGTTCTTGAACCCTCAATTATTTCTTTCATATCGAATAGTTGGGCTGTCACTATCAAAGTCATTGTCATCACTCACATTACTGTCATTATCAGATTGGCAGTCCTTTATTGTTGCATCACCTTCATCATCTCCATACATATTAAAATCATCCTCAAACTCATAAGCATAGAATCCATTATTTGTTGCATGTTCGGCCTCTTCATTATTCACTTTGGGTAAATGATCTTCACGTGGTGCTATGACATTGTACTCAATCTCACTGTTCTAAGATTCAATCAATTCCACTACAGGCAAAGGATCTGCCAAAGGTTCTATTGTATCCTTTGGTTGAGCATCTTCAAAGTTAGGCAAGCAAGCATAAAGCTCAAACTGCCTCATTCTTAATATATTGCTATTTGCCTAAGCCTTGAAACTATGTCTTGCATGATCCTCTTGGGTGTAAGATCATCTAACTCATAATCTTCATAAACTTCATCAAGGGCAAAGTTGTTTGGAGTAACCTACTGAGGTGATTGATACTACTATTCTAAATCAATTCAATCCCACTGCTTGGCTAATTGGCTATCATATGTATACTAGTATGTCCTTTGTTACCTAGTTCTTTGAATGCCTTGCAAATTTGCATCACTCTTTAAACTCATCCTATCCTTGGTCTAGGGAATTCTACCTCAAAAGCAACACATCCCCACTCATTACTCTATTCATTGCCACTTGATGCACACTGAATGTCATCCCACATTTGCACTAGATTGTATTAATCTGGATTGACCCTTGCAATTTTATGTACTTCATTTTGAATAGTACAATACACATCAAACCTACCCATGCTGTTTAGATATACTGAAAATAAAATTAGCTACAATTTCATAACACAAATTAGCCAAATAGAAAAAAATGTATACAAAATAACCATACCTAAAGCTATCTAACTTAATTCATAATAATGATGACTTAAATCAAATGCATGTCCAATTTATCACAAACCCCAACTGAAGTTACTTCCTCGACATCTAACAAAATCCTATTGTTGACATATCTCGCCGAATACATGTAAACAATCTTAAGAATCCTTTTTCTTTTTTTTGTTTACTGTGCGGCAAATCCAAACCCATTTGATAAACAAGTAGTTCGATTCAACTTATACAGTACATGGAAAAACCTCAAAACATCTTTGTCTTCACGTGAAATTAGCTCAAAATAAATATGCAAATCTTTGTGTCATTATATGCAAAAAACACAAAACAAATAGTGAAAATATATATGGATTTTTTTTTACATGCAAATAGCCCAAATCAGATACATCTCAAACTGAAATAATGCAAAATAGATAAATGAAAGCCCTAGAATTGCAAATCCTAGCTTCAATTGAATCAGTTTGTAGCATCAGATGTCAAAAAATGTAAAACATGTAAATACCCCAAAGCAGATACATCTTAATGACTAAAACAATGCAAAATAGATAAATGAAGGCCTCATAATGCAAATCAAAGCTCCTGTGGAATGAACTTATGGCATCAAATGTCAAGAAATGTAAAATATGCGAAGAAACAAAACATGCTATCAAAGCTTGACTCCATTCGGCATGCATTGATAGTCCAAGTATGTTATTTATGCAAGACCCCAAATTAGATACAGCCGAAGAGAAACAACACCATAATCCCCCTAAAATAGATTCATCTTAATAAATAAAACATCATAATCGACCCAAAATAGATACAATTGAATAGATACAATACCATGATCGACCCAAAATAGATACAATACCATAATCAATTTATCCTGAGTGCATACATAAACACACTGAACCAAACTTTTACCTACACAGTAAAACAACTCTTTTCTTCTTAGATTCAACTCAAATCAGTCATTATTCATCACTTATTGTTATGAACACCATGCATGTGAGTATAAAATCAAGAAATTTAGTACATGTAAACAATCGAGTATGACGTTTACCTGATTTAATCGATGGATTCTTTTGTTTGTCGAATTTTGGGAGCTTGATTATAGCTTTTGGGAGAGCCAAAATGCCATGATTAAGCCCAAACCCACTCAATCTTTCATTACCTCTCATTGAATATATACTAATAGAAGAAAATATTGACGCGAAACTAGTTCTCATTTCCCTCCGTATCTCCACCCTGACTTTCATCTTGTAATAGAATCGATCGATTTGATAGAAAATGGCTCGACAATCTTACATTACTTAAGTATTTTAGCTTGCGAGCTCTAGTTTCAAAACATAGCTAGCCTTTGCAAATGAATTATCTCATGCAACAGTAAACAAAACATGAAAAAGCAGATTCTTTGATGGAATTAGATGACAGTAGGGGAGGTATGTGTTAATTAAGCCAAACAATCTATCTAGGTGTTAAAAAGTCAAACCCCAAGGGAGGTATCTGTTAAAACCCCTTATGTATAATTTTAAAAATTGATACTAATTTTGAATAGATCTCATTCTGATAAGAAATAATCTATTTTCAAAGATTTTGGTAGAACTTGTTTGGAGTTTTTAATCCCAAATAGAAAACCATAGATCTAGAGTCCCTTAGAGATATCAAATGATATAGAGGAAATGAAATATTTGAGGTGAGATAAATAAGACATTATTCGCTATATAAAGGAATTTTAAGTTCACTTTTTATATAACCTAAAACATAAATATCTTTAAAAATAGATAGTTTTAATGAGACACCTTTAATAATAGATGTAAATTCTATTAAGAATGAAGAATAATATCTACAATAAACAAATTCTTATAAGAGACAAAATAAGATCTATTTGAGGTTGAGTGTAATTGAATCCAGTTGTGAGAAACAATTATCAAAAGTATAATTATAACAATTGTTTTATAGTGAATTTTTTTCTTATCATCTTTGGTGACCTTGATTTTATTTTGGTAGAATAGCTTTTCATGTAAATACTTGGGTTATTTGATAATATAAATTATTTTAATTTTGTGATTTATTTTTACGATTATTTTCGGCCATACCCCACATTTATTGACATATATCAGATATAAACTAACTTTTGTGAAAGTCATCATTCCACTCCCAAATAACGAAAAAATAAGTATTTTCCCCTTGTCTAAATAAAAATAAAATAAAATAATAATATTTTAGTCTCTATACTTTGATAAAATAACAAATTAAGATATACTTTAACCAATTTTAATATTTTAGTCCTTACTGTCATATGCCACTCTTTTTTCATAATTTTTTTAATACAATTTTTTTGCAAAATTATATTAAAAAATTTACCAATGAAAACCACGATGACCCATTCAAAAAATTCTTAACAATTTTTTTGTTATTTATTTTAAAAATCATGAATAAAAATTATATGTCGTGGGTTTAGTTAGTGTCTTTGGTGATCTAGAGTTTTTTATTATAGTACAATTAGGATTTTTTACTATTTTAAATAAAAAGTAAATTATATCCTCAAAAATTCTAATGAATAATAACAAATGTAATGACACAATATATACTAAAATGTTAAAATTAATTCAAATATGTCCTAATTTATTATTTTACTAAATCTCAGGGACTAAAATGCTATTATTTTTTATTTTTAATTAGAATAAGGGTCAAATAGTCATTTTATTGTTATTTGGGGGTGGAGTGATGACTTTCATAAATATTGGTCTATATTTCATATATGTCAATAAATATGGGGATATGGTAAAAAATAACCCTTACTTTTATTACTATTATCAACTTCTCTTATGATTTATACGTAACTTTCACTATTATCAACTTCTCGTATGACTTATCATAAATTTCAAAGTACTAGTAATACAACTTATTTTTTTAATAGATATAACACTTATTTTCTCTTATTTGAATTGTTTTTTTTATTAATAACCAAGTCTTTTGGATGCTGTTGTCGAATGAAACTAATAATGTAATAAATATTATCTATAGAGACAATTAAATATCTGAGTTACTAACTCATTTTTTATTTAGAATAATTCGTTTAGAGTCTATATTACATGATATTGAATTTATTGCTTACGTTACAAATTATCAAGGGCTAGTTTGAGATTGTTATGGATTTTAAAATAATCTGCTTCTGTTATACTGTAAAAATAATCAGTTTTGAAGAAATTCGTTTAGCATTTGGTAAATTTTATTTTTTAAAGTGCTCGAATTTCAAAAATAGTTTTGTGGTTTGGTAAATTTCATTGCTAAAATGTCCTACTAATTCTAATTACCAAATTGTACATTATAAATAGTAATGAATGAAGTTTAAGTTTAGGTAAGTACTTATATATATATATATATTTGTTTATTAAGAATCAATTTCTTAGTTTTTTTTATTGTTATATTATATGCATTATTTTTCTTATTATAATGTAATCATTTTAATATCTATTTGTTCTATATCTAAATAGTTGTTATGCATATATAAATAGATTCGTCAATAATACCACAAGAAGATAATGTGCCACAAAGATAAGGAAATCAAGGGGTGGAACTATTCTACGTGAAATTATTAAAGGAAAGAGTGAGAGAATAAGTTTTTCATTCAGTTCAGTTATAGCCATTGGGCAAGATGGCACCACAATTGATTAATATGGTAGGTGTTTTGTGGCATTCCATGGTGTCTATTATCTATGAAATTTAGATAGAATGTATTACAGTAGTTGGTAAACTTTATATTTTCCTGTGCAAAAAATTTCAACACAATTAGACCCCTTATTTCTAAATGCAGAAGTACATGAAAGACAATGGAATATAATTTCTTGTTATATATAAAGTGAAAAAATGATGATCTTAATCTCCTTAAGCACCTACCAATAAATATTCTATTGAGCCATAACATTGGGAGCAATTTTTTCAGGATGGATTATCACATGAGTTTATGGTATGGTAGTTGTTGATGCAGGAATTTCGCGAACCCTACATGATAACTGTCTAAAAGTTTATCATTTACATATATTTTAGAAGACACTATTGCATACTATTTAATTTAAAGTCCTTATTTGTGCAAAAATTATGAATTTCATTGGCACAACTTTAATTTGCATGTTTTCATGATCTAAATCTCAATTACATGTAAATATGTATAATTATATAAGTTGACATGTGTATAATACTTATGTAAAATAGTAATGTAGTGTATTTTATACATAGGTGAAAGGTGGTCAAGTTGCAATTGAAAAAAAAAGAACAAAATGGTCAACATCATATTTCCTATTTGAAGCACTAATTAGTTAAATGGTCATATCTTTGTCTACCCACCGCCAAATATAATGATTTTTGTTTCAAATGGAAGCTGACTCAATTTTTCATAATTCATTTTCCGATGTCATTTTTAGTTTTGAAATAATTCACCATAAGATATTTGAAGCAATACAACAAAAGGTGGCCTACCATTTGCAGCCTGGACCTGTGCATATCCTTCAAATGCATCATGAAAGAGGCAGCTACAACTGTTATGTTACGGAAAAATTCTAATTCGGGCATCTGGGTGGTTGAAAATAATTGTCATTCAGACAGTAGCTGTCAACGTTTTGATTTGAACATGCCTTAATATTTTAAATGTAACTTTCACTACGTAGGTCAAAATACCATGATTTATGAAGCACTGGAAATATTACTCATGGGGCCATATCTTTGAAGAATAAACATTTCTCTAATTTGGAGTGGACGACAGTCAAACGTGCTTCTCAATATGGAAGATAATGCTATGATGAAACCTGCCACTTGCTTGCATTCACATATGCGAATTCTCCTTCACCTTGTCTATATAAACCTTGGTTTTGAAAGCTTGAGGCAGCTTGTTTTCTCAAAATCAATTTCATTTCTTCTTCTTCATATTTTCTGTACACCATGTATTTCTAATTTCGTAATTAGGGCTAAGGGTGAACTTTTGATAGTTGTATAGTATTGTTCTTTGATCCTTTGATTTGTCCTTCATTGTCAACTTTCCTTTTGAGTGAGTACTATATTTTGCAAGTGATTTTGGTTTGTTAGAAACCTTGATTCATTGTTAACTAAGGGTACATTGAATGCTTGGATGTTTTCTACATATCAAGAGCAAGGCAACCTATAGTTTTTCACCTTCAATTCAAAGGTAAGCCTTTTAATTTCTTTGTGCTTAAATGTTATCCATCCTCCAATTAAGATTATTTCTTATTTGAATCTTAATTGTGTATAAAAAAAGGATCAAGAATAATTTCTATACATATCATCAAAATGGATCCCTAATGTCCTAATATTCAATAATATTTAATTTCAAGTTAATAATCAAAATTTCAATCTACTTTCACAATATTTGGACTTTGGACTTGTGGACTTAGTATAACCAATTCCCTGAGGACCGACACTCGGACTTCCGAATCTTTATTACTTGAATAACCTACGCTTGGGTATGACAACCTAAAAATTGTAACAAGTTTTTGGCGTCGTTGCCGGGGAATTTCGACTTGTATAAAGTTTACTTGTTCTAATTTTTATTTTTATTTTACTAACTCTAACTCTAACATCTAACACTAACATCTAACTCTAACATTTAACTCTAACATTTAACATTTAACATTTAACATTTAACTCTAGCATTTTGTTGTTATTTATATTTCTTGCTTTTATTTAATTGGGAGGCTCAACCGCCCATTTGTATTTTTTTTCTTGTCTTTAAATTAATGTTGCATTATAATTAATTGTAAGACTAGTTTACGTGTTTTCTTTATATAATGGTTGGTTCTACCACCTAAATTTTATTTTGTATATTATCACTTTATAATTGTTTTATTTTATTTTTGTCAAGAGGAAGGTTATACCACCTCTTTTCTTTTTATTTATATTATTGTTCTAACGTTTTTATTTATTATTATTGTCGTTAAATTTTATGTTATCTAATTTATGCTTGGGTGGTATCGTGATCCTCACTCGTATCGTTTGGTGAAAGGTAATTCTGAAACCTTCTTTGGTAACTTGTTTGATTCATCTACACATTCACACACACCAAACACCATGGCTGAAAATGAAAGTATACACGGTGAAAATGAAAATCCACATGTTCGACCTATGCGTGAATATTTGCAACCTCCTCGAAATTCATCTCCTTCATGCTTTATTTTTCCTCTTAATGCAAATAATTTCAATTTTAAGCCTGGTATGATTCCTTTACTTCATAATTTCCATGGCTTAGAGTCTGAAAGTCCATATTTGCACTTAAAAGAATTTGAGGAAGTATGTGCCACATTTACTGATCAAACATGTAGTGAATAGTTAATTAGGCTAAAATTGTTTCCTTTTTCTTTAAAAGATAAAGCAAAAATGTGGCTTAATTCATTGAGACCTAGATCCATAGGTACATGGCAAGAAATGCAGACTGAGTTCTTAAAGAAATTTTTTCCAACACATAAAACGAATGCTTTCAAGAGACAAATCCAAAACTTTTGTCAAAAAATAAATGAAACTTATTTTCAATGTTTGGAAAGATTTAAGGACTTGTTAAATACATGCCCACACCATGGTTTTGAAAAGTGGCGAACGATAAGTTTCTTTTATGAAGGGTTAACACCAGAGACAAAACAATTTGTTGAAACAATGTGTAATGGTGAATTTTTAGATAAAGATCCTGAAGAAGCTTTAGAGTATTTAGATCATTTGGTTGAAAACTCTCAATCTTGGCAAACCACTAGTTCTTCAGAAAATTCAATTAGATCTAATCTTGCTAGTTCTAGTGGAGGCAAATATACTTTGAGTCAAGAAAATGATCTAAGTGCTAGAGTTGCTAATTTGAGTAGAAAGATTGAAGCCATGGAATTAAGGAAAGTAAAAGAAGTCAAATCTGTGCTTAATGATGAAGTATGTGGAATTTGTGAAGTCATGGGACATTGCACTCAAGATTGCCCAAATGTTCCAATTTTTAAAGAAATGTTTGACCAAGCGAATTCTATGAATACTTTCAAAAAACCTTTCCTAACTCATTCTCTATATTCTGAAACGTACAATCCTGGGTGGAGAAATCATCCAAATTTTAGTTGGAAAAATGAGTATAATGTCCATCCACCTCCCTAAAGACCCTCAAATTTTCCACCATATCATTCATCACACTCAAAAACCCTTGAGGAAACTTTGCAAGCATTCATGCAAGGGCAAACAAGCATAAACAATCAAACATCACAAGCCATTAATGACATTAAAAATACACTTTCAAAATTGACTTCATCTTTGAGTGTTCAAGAGAAAGGTAAATTTCTTGCCCAACCACAACCAAATCCTGTAAGTCAATTTAATGTAAATAATTCTAAATCAAGTGGTACACAATCTGAGGATGCCAATTCAATCACAACTCTTCGAAGTGGTAAGATCATTGATAAAACCATTCCATCGAAGGTAAATGATTCTAATGAACCATCAAAATCAATTGTTGGTAAAAAGAATGATGAGCCTAAGTTGTGTGATGTTGAAAAATGCCCTATTCCTGCCCTTTTTCCTCAAAGACTTCAACCGATCAAAAAGTTTAATCATAATTCTGAAATTTTTGAACTTTTCAAGCAAGTTAAAATCAGCATTCCTTTGTTAGATGCAATTAAGCAAGTTCCTTTTTATGCTAAATTCTTGAAAGATTTGTGCACAATTAAAAGGAAGCTTAATGTGCAACAAAAAGCTTTTTTGACTGAGAATGTTAGTTCAATCATTCAACAAAACACTCCACCAAAATACAAAGATCCTGGTTGTCCAACAATTTCTTGTGTGATTGGAAACTTTAGGATAGAACGTGCATTGCTTGATCTTGGTGCAAGTGTTAATCTTTTGCCTTATTCTGTGTATGAGCAATTAGGTTTAGGTGAGCTTAAACCTACTTCAATAACACTTCAACTTGCTGATCGTTCTGTGAAAATGCCAAAAGGAATAATTGAGGATGTGTTGGTCCAAATAGATAAATTTTACTTTCCAGTCGATTTTATTGTTTTGGATACACAACCTGTCCTTAATTCAAACACTCAAATTCCTGTCATTCTTGGTTGTCTATTTCTTGCAACGTCTAATGCATTAATTAATTGTAGAAATGGTGTTTTGAAACTTTCTTTTGGAAACATGACATTGGAATTAAATGTTTTTAACATTTGTAAACAACCTGGGCATGATATTGAAAATCACGAGGTAGATTTCATTGAAGAACTTGTTCATGATCAATTTCCTATCTCTTCATTTTCTGACTCTTTGGAAGTTTGTTTGACTAGTTCTACTCAATTTAAATTTGATAAAAATTCTGAAGTCTCACATATTTGTTCTTTGTTTGATTCTTTGCAAGTGGTAAACGAGGATGGTTGGAAACCTAAATTCGAAGAATTGCCACAATGTAATGATACATTTGTGCCATCACGTGTTCAACCACCAAAGCTGGATTTGAAACCGCTACCATCCAATCTCAAGTATGCTTACTTGGGTACAAATGAAACATTTCCGGTGATAATTTCTTCCAAACTCAATGATCTTCAAGAACATGAATTGTTAGAAATTTTGAGATTGCATAAACATTCCTTAGGATGGACCATAGCTAACATAAAAGGAATTAGTCCATTGATTTGCACGCATAAGATATATTTGGAAAATAATGCCAAACCATCTAGGCAAATGCAACGAAAACTAAATCCTAATATGAAAGATGTAGTGAGAAATGAAGTTCTCAAGCTCTTAGATGTAGGAAATCATTTATCCTATTTCTAATAGCACATGGGTCAGTCCTACTCAAGTTATACCTAAGAAATCTAGAGTTACTGTAGTCAAGAATGAAAATAATGAATTAATTCCGACTAGAACCACTGCTGGTTGGAGAATGTGCATTGACTATAGGAAATTGAACTCAATGACTAGGAAAGATCACTTCCCATTACCATTCATGGATCAAATCTTAGAAAGGGTAGCTGGACATGAATTTTATTGTTTCCTAGACGGGTATTCTGGGTATAATCAAATTGAAATTGCACCTGAAGATCAAGAAAAGACCACATTCACATGTCCATTTGGTACATTTGCATATCGAAGAATGCCTTTTGGTTTATGTAATGCACCGGCCACATTTCAAAGATGCATGCTTAGCATTTTTAGTGATATGGTTGAACATTTTCTCGAAGTTTTCATTGATGATTTTTCTGTATTTGGTGATTCATTTGATGATTGTTTGTCTAAATAGCAAAAAGTTTTGACTAGATGTAAAGAAAAGAATCTTGTGCTTAATTGGGAAAAATGTCATTTTATGGTCACACATGGTATTGTACTTGGTCATATTGTCTCATAAAAAAGAATTGAAGTAGACAAAGCTAAAATTGAATTGATTGCCAATTTGCCCATTCCTAAGTCTGTAAAAGATGTTAGATCATTTTTAGGACATGCTGGTTTTTATAGGAGATTTATCAAAGACTTTAGTGTTATATCAAAACCATTGTGTAATCTCCTATAAAATGACACACTTTTTGAGTGGACTAAAACATGTCAAGAAGCTTTTGTTAAACTTAAAAGCATGCTAACATCTGCTCCTATCATGCAACCTCCAGATTGGACTTTGCCTTTAGAAATCATGTGTGATGCTAGTGATTTTGCTGTTGGAGCTGTTTTGGGACAACGAAAGATAAGAAACCTTATGTAATTTACTATGCTAGTAAAACCTTGAATAGTACTCAAGTGAATTATTCTACCACCGAGAAGGAATTACTTGCAGTAGTATTTGCATTGGATAAATTTAGATCTTATCTTGTTGGCTCACCAATTGTTGTTTTTAGTGATCATGCAGCATTAAAATATCTTCTCTCAAAAAAAGATGCGAAACCTAGACTCATTAGATGGATCCTTTTACTCCAAGAATTTGATCTCACAATTCAAGATAAGAAAGGAGTACAAAATGTGGTTGCTGATCACTTGTCTAGACTCGTATTTGATGAATCATCTGAGACTATACCAATAAATGACATGTTTCCAGATGAGCAACTTTTTAATGTTTCTAATTTACCCTGATTTGCTGATATTGCTAATTTTCTTATTACAGGACAAATCTCATCTGATCGGAATTCACAAGACAAGAAGAAATTTCTTTCTCAGTTATTTCCCGGTCAAGTGGCGGATAACGGTACTCCGTGGCTCTTTACGTCAGTTAATTTAGTTTCCCAAAATAACTGAAACAAAAAGAAAAAAAATCACTTTCATCCCCTTCTTTTTCTTTCTATGCTTTTCACAATGGATGATATACTTTCTAATTTGCTAAAATATTTTCCTTCTTTTCCTAAAGATGCTTTAATGAAAATTTACCAAGCCAGGTGCGAAAGGTTAAGAATGCTCATGCTTAAAGAAATTCCTGAAGATATACGTTGGATAATTGAAGCAAAAGTTGGATTAGAAGGTGAATTTTCTAATACATTTGTTTCACGCATGCCTGGGCTAGGTAAGAGTTCTTTTGCAAAGAAACGAAGAGCAAAAAGGTTACAAGTTTGTTATAAATGTACACGTTGGACTTGTAATACATGTTGTCGTTCTATAGGAATGGTGTCTATAAATCGAGAAGATAAAATAAAATTCATAAAGGATGGACTGAGTAGAGAGTCTTTGAATAACATTCTATTGACTCTTGAGACGCATCCTAGTGGATATGTTCAACGTGAAATTCTTAATTTATACACACAATTCCAAAAAGAACGTGATCGTTATAGTCTTAGGAATCTGACTTTAAAGACCCTGTTTGCCAATTTATAAGAAAATTGGATGGGAAGCCAATCCTCGACCCATAGAGGGCGTTTAAGCTGTTACTAGACGTAAAACTAGAGGAAGATGTGAGCCACAATCACAACTATTTGTAAATATTGATTTTTTTTTAATTTGGTATGTCACCAGTTAGTTGTTTTTGCTTTCTTTCTTTGTTTGTTTTATTTTTCTTGGAGACCACAACATCAAGAGTACAAGCCTCTTCAACTTTTCAGGTAATATCTATACCATTCTTTTATACTTATCCTTTAACATTGAGGACAATGTTTAATTTAAGTTGGGGGGTAAGGTATCTTCTTCTCTTTACATTTTATACTTCTTCTCTTTACATTCTTAAAAAAAAAAAATATTATATCATTTTCAAGTTTTGTTTTGGATGTTATCATTTAAGAAGACAATTATCACACCATGTTTCCTAAATTATTTGTTTGAGTTAGCAATAAATAAGAAAACTAGAGTTTGAAGAGTGAAATAAATCTAATTGTTGGAAGAATTGCATGCCAAGTAATTTTGTTCCAAGTGAGTTTTGAGCCTGTTATTTTTCCTTGGAGAATACCCTTCTTGGCCCATAATTTGTGCATAACCTTGATATTGATATTGATATTGATCTCTAAATTTAAATTTTCAACTAATACTTCAAAAAAAAAATGTGTTGTTATATTAGAAAGCCCATTAAGCTAGTTGATATAAATAGCTATTTTATTTCTTGAAAAAATGATAGAAGGCATTCTTTGATCCGTTTGAGCCTTTCAAGCCTACCTTTTAATGTGTTTCCCTTAGTAAGCCCTTTGAGCCATTAAATAAAAAAAAAAAAATTCATTTCTTATCCTATTTACCACACCCAATTCTACTTTTGGATTTCTAACCTATTTCTTTTTGTTATCTACTACCATTTTATATTTGAAAAGAGTTTACATTTCAAAGAAAAAAGATGGTGAAAACAAAAAAAATGAAGAAGTGTTCAAAGATATTTATATACCATTGTTTAAAAAATAGAAAAGAAAATAAAGAAATAAAATTATATAATTGTTATTCCTCCGTAAGAAAAAAAAAAGAGTTATTGATGCACCATCTTATTATGCTTAAAATATCTATTTTCTCAAACATATGATTTTGTTTACTCTTATCTCATTTTCTTTTTAGCCTTATCCCAATCCTGCATTACATTCTAATAAAAGACCTTCTTGATTTTAAGAAATTTTAGTTTGAAATAGATACAAGTAATAAGGGCTGAATAATAAATATTGAATTAAACATTGAGGTATTTTGTTGATTATTCATTTTGATAATTTATCTTTATCCAAAATTTGAGGCCTATATTTTCTTTCAATTGGGATGCGAAATTTGAGTTATCATTGTTTTATTTTCATTATTCTTTATTGAATGAGTGACATTATCCTTAACTTCTTGAAGTATATTTTTTTTTAAAATGTCATTCACATTTGTGATTAGGGGATTGGCATATGTTCTAACAATAATATGATTTATGTAACTTTGATGACAAATGTTTTTTTATACTTCTCTAACTTAGACATATAATTATAGTTGATATGAAAATGATTTTTGTCTTATCTATAAATATTTTTCATTACCTCATTTTTTTTTCTTTTCTTCTAAAAAAAAATAAAAATTTACCACATAATTTGCTAGGGACTAGCAAAATGTTAGTTGGGGGGTGTGATAAGTGTCTAAAAGTGTATCATTTACATATATTTTAGAAGATACTATTGCATACTATTTAATTTAAAGTCCCTATTTGTGCAAAAATTATGAATTTCATTGGCACAACTTTAATTTGCATGTTTTCATGATCTAAATCTCAATTACAGGTAAATATGTATAATTATATAAGTTGACATGTATATAATACTTATGTAAAATAATAATGTAGTGTATTTTATGCATAGGTGAAAGGTGGTCAAGTTGCAATTGAAAAAAAAAGAACAAAATGGTCAACATCGTATTTCCTATTTGAAGCACTAATTAGTTAAATGGTCATATCTTTGTCTACCCACCACCAAATATAATGATTCTTGTTTCAAATGGAAGCTGACTCAATTTTTCATAATTCATTTTCAGATGTCATTTTCAGTTTTGAAATAATTCACCACCAGATATTTGAAGCAATACAACAAAACGTGGCCTACTATTTGCAGCCTGGACCTGTGCATATCCTTCGGTAGTTTAGACATAAATCTCGCCACAGTGCTCCAATTGGGTTGATTCTTGATTCAAATAAATCATGAAAGAGGCAGCTACAACTATTATGTTACAGAAAAATTCCAATTCGGGCATCTGGATGGTTGAAAATAATTGTCATTCAGACAGTAGCTGTCAACGTTTTGATTTGAACATGCCTTAATATTTTAAATGTAACTTTCACTACATAGGTCCAAATACCATGATTCATGAAGCACTGGAAATATTACTCATGGGGCCATATCTTTGAAGAATAAACATTTCTCTAATTTGGAGTGGAAGACAGTCAAACGTGCTTCTCAATGTGGAAGATAATGCTATGATGAAACCTGCCACTTGCTTGCATTCACATGTGCGAATTCTCCTTCACCTTGTCTATATAAACCTTGGTTTTGAAAGCTTGAGGCAGCTTGTATTCTCAAAATCATTTCATTTCTTCTTCTTCATATTTTCTGTACACCATGTATTTCTAATTTCGTAATTAGGGCTAAGGGTGAACTTTTGATGGTTGTATAGTATTGTTCTTTGATCCTTTAATTTGTCCTTCATTGTCAACTTTCCTTTTGAGTGAGTACTATATTTTGCAAGTGATTTTGGTTTGTTAGAAACCTTGATTCATTATTAACTAAGGGTACATTGAATGCTTCGATGTTTTCTACATATCAAGAGCAAGGCAACCTATAGTTTTTCACCTTCAATTCAAAGGTAAGCCTTTTAATTTCTTTATGCTTAAATGTTATCCATCCTCCAATTAAGATTATTTCTTATTTGAATCTTAATTGTGTATAAAAAAAGGATCAAGAATAATTTCTATACATATCATCAAAATGGATCCCTAATGTCCTAATATTCAATAATATTTAATTTCAAGTTAATAATCAAAATTTCAATCTACTTTCACAATATTTGGACTTTGGACTTGTGGACTTAGTATAACCAATTCCCTGAGGACCGACACTCGGACTTCCGAATCTTTATTACTTGAATAACCTACGCTTGGGTATTACAATCTAAAAATTGTAACACCGCACCCACACAGATTGAGAAAATATATGCGCTTGAGGTTGAGCTGGGTGCACTTGAGGTGGTAAGATGGCTCCAACCAGATCCTCCTCTCAACTCAAAAGGGAAATGCAATCTGAAACTATATTGAAGGGTGGAACCACCGAGAGTTATAAAAATTAATCAGACCGCAAACACTTTGCATCACCCGCACCATTTTTCATTCTACACACCCCATTTTCGGCAATACACAACTTAAGACGTCTTAATGCCAACTCACAAAATCTCAACAAAACCCGAGAATGGCATAATACATGCTGCCCGTTTCTCACACAACCACTTCGCCCAGCCATGTTTGCCCTCGAACCCTCTCAACGCTCCAATACCAACGAGCTGGTCTGTGAGCTCCCAGCAAGACAGATCCGAGGTCGTCTGCTCTGAACAAACCCTCAATAAAACACACCTCAACACCAACTCACAGAAACTACCAAAAGCTTCAATGTCCAAACACTCAAACCACACTCACGTCACCTTATTATCCCATCTCACAACCTCGAACCACCACCTAACTCCAAGCTTATTTTCGAGGACTCCGAAACTTCTCAAGACCTCTCAAGCGACAATACAAGTATTGCCCGCTTCTCAAACAACTACCAAGCCCAACTTCGTTCACGCTCGAATGCTTACAACCTAAGCATTCCACCAAGCTAGTCCGCGACATCCTGTGAAATAGAGCAGGGCTCAGACAAGAGTCACCTCTTCGACGACCCCTCTCTGATGCCTAAGTTAGCCTCAGGTCAGAGAGGAAAAGGATAAGGGCTTGGGTATATCCCTCTAAATGAAGAAAATCAAAGATATGCCAAGGTGGTGAGGTAGGAACACTAGGAAGAAGTATATACAAGGTCACGGGTCAGGTGGATAGAGTTTCAATGGAACGAACAGTGAGGTTTTCTCTGGGTTTTCTGTATCTTCATGGAGTTATTGGTTATGAAAGCTATGTATATGATAATGGGAGAAGAAAGAGAGAATCCTCCTTGGGAAGAAAGCTTATTTCCTAGGAATATTATGGCTAACGACTTGTCTTGTGAGAAAAATACTTTTTTATATGAAATAAAGGAATGCTCATACCTGATTGGATGATTTATTTTGCCCTAGTTTTAGGGTTTTTACCTCTCCACGTGCCCCTTTGCCATTGGGTCATGGTGGCCTAGCTCAAACGCCACGTGACAAGCTAGAGTTGGTAAGCTTTTCCTTATCCAAGCTCAATGAACACGTGTCAACACTCTATTGGCCATGGAGATTGCTCTGTACCTTGATGAAACGGTGGCATGACCTTATTCGCTCAACTGGCACATGGTCCCTTACCTCGGCTTTATGCACTGTATGCACAGTAACAGCCTGGCTGCTATAAAGACCAAGTGTTGTCTTCTGCCTTTAAAATGGTCCTCGTAAGATATTTTTCTGTGTATTTAGGCCACTTTAGGGATTCTTTTAGGGCACAAAGAGGTGGTCTTTTGCGCACCTAGGTGCTTGGGCAGTTGGGCGTCCTACCTACCTGAGCAGTTAGGTATCATAACTTTCTTGCTCATGAGGGCGAAGCTCTTGTTTATTGGAGGCGGGTATGGCTATTTGAAGGCGCAATGTAGAATTTGAGTTATTTTCCTCGTCTATTTATACGTGCTATGGTATATAGCCACGCTCTTCGACATATGCCACGGTATATGATCACTTGAGTGTTTTCGCACGCACTACAGTATATGGTCACGTGAGCATTCTCATCCGTGCTACGGTATATGGTCATATGGGGCAATATCAGTAAATGGAGAATTCGTTGGCGACATATAGTGGGGGAGCCTAACTTGATGTGGGTCTTACCTAGCTGCTCAAATGGCAAATATGTTGGCGATACTTAGCGAGGAGCGCAACTCACAGTAGGTTTTATCTAGTCGCTCAAATGGAGAATACGTTGGCGATACTTAGCGGGGAGCCTAGCTCACAGTGGGTCTTACCTATCCACTCAAATGGCAAATACATTGGCGATACTTAGTAGAGAACCCAGCTCACAGTGAGTCTTACCTAGCCGCAACGAGCAGAGCTTGTACCACGTCCTATCTTTAGGTGAGCACATTGTGAGTTACCTCGTAGTGAACTGATTCAGACTTTTGTGGGCTTACTTTTTGCCACGTGTCTAGTTATATTTTCTCCCATACCAAATGTCTTCTAGCTTCTAATGGCTAAAGCAAAGCCGAAGGCATTTGAAGCTATTTCTTACTTTGCGCCTTACTCTTAGCTTAGCTTATGAAGATGTTGGAGTTATGGCTTATTTTCAAGCCTATCTCATAGAGACATAAGAGCTGAGGTCTATTCTTAGCCCAATTTGAAGAGGCATATGAGCTGAGGCCTGTTCTCAGCCTAGCTCGTGAAGGTATAAGAGCTACAACTTGCTCTTAGCCCAGCTTGTAAAGGTGTAGGAGCTACAGCTTGTTCTAGCCCAGTTCTTGGAGACATAAGAGCTGAGGCCTATTGCCCAGCTCGTGGAGATGTAGGAGGTATGGCCTATTCTCAGCCCAGCTCGGGGAGGCATAAAAGTTGAGCCCTGTTCTTAGTTCAGCTCGTGAAGATGTAGGAGCTGCAGCTTATTCCAGCTCAGCTCTCAGAGACATAGGAGTTGAGGCCTGTTCTCAGCCCAGCTCACGGAGATGTATAAGCTACAGTTTGTTCTAGCCCAGCTCTTAGAGACATAAGAGTTGAGGCTTGCTCTTAGCCTAACTCGCGGAGATGTAGGAGATATGGCTTATTCCTAGCCCAGCTCGGGGAGGCATAAGAGCTGAGGCCTGTTCTTAGTTAGCTCGCGGAGATATAGGAGCTACAACTTGCTTCTAGCCTAGTTCGGGGAGACATAAGAGTTGAGACCTTTTCTCATTTCAGCTAGAGAAGATGTAGAAGCTCTGCTTGTTTCCAGGCTAGCTTGCTGCAACGTAAGAGCTAAGGCATATTCCCAGCCCAACTCATGGAAAGTTGAGGATTCAAAGGCTAGTTGGTGAGCTGGAGAAAGCACAGAAAAAGGTTGATTCTGTCTCTACTCAACTTCAACATAAGGAGGGCAAGAGGAGGGAGCTCACAACTTGTTGATGTTGAGAGTTACTTTTAAAAAGATGTTGCCTCCACGGTGAGCAAGGATCCTTATGCTTAATGTACCGCTGACCTTAGTATAGATGCATCATCTTTATGTTTAGAATAACTTTGCTCAAGAAGATCCGAAGCAAGGTTAGATTGGCACCCTACCCTTTTAAGGGGCGAAATGCTTTTAGCGGCTCCAATGAAAGAGGTAGGACTTCAGCTAGGATTCTCCTCAACTATTCTAAGTAGGTAAGGAAGGGTGAAAGCTCAACATGGTCATCCCGACTAACCAAGGAGCTCCGCAACATCTTAGATAGGTGGTTTTTCACGCTTTTTAGGTGCTTCCTCTAATGAAATCTACCCTCTTGTTAGTTGATACGGAGAGAGCTGATGGGATAGCTAGCTTGAGACCAAGTCATGCGTCTTCAAGAGAAAGCTCGAGAGAAAGATGTCAAGGTCCGTGAGCTATCTGGTGAACCTGAGGCAGCATAAAAGAGAGTAAACTCTACCTCTGTCTAGCTCTAAGATGAAGTAGGCAGAAGCCAAAAGCCTTGAACAAAGATTGCCTAGCTTGAAACTGAGCTGGGCTCAAGCTTGTGTGATTACAGACCAGGTCGGTCTTTATTAAACCAGCTAGTATATATGAGCTGTACTTGTAATGTCTAACTCCGATTCTGTCTAACTGACTCGGCACAAGCAACTTTCCTTGTCAAAACTTCCTTCCAACAATCATTGTCAACTTGAGGTTGTTCTTGCCTCCACCCAAGTCAGCTCGACCATCACAACAAGTAGTGATCAATCATAGAGATACATATGTGGAGACCATATCATGGCAAAATAATCTCGGCTATATAACCAGCTCGACATAACCATGGCGGTATAACCATAAAGATGTTATCATGGCGAAATAGTAAAATGGAGAAATACCCATGGCAAAATGGAGAAATACTCATGGCGAAATGGAGAAGTACTCATGACGAAATGAAAAAATACTCATGGACAAATAATTGTGGTGAAATAATCATGGAGAAATAATTATGGAGAAATAATCATGGAGAAATTATTGTGGCGAAATAATCATGGAAAAATAAACATGGAGAAATAATCATAAAGAGATAACCGTGGAGAAATAATCATGGAGAAATAATTACGGAGAAATAACCATGGAGATATAATAAAGATCCGGCCTAGGTGATGTTTTTCTCAACCAAGGTATTAGAATAACACACCTAGGCCTTTCCGGGAGCACATAAGAAATTCATAGTCATTATGAACTTAGATAATAACAAGATTGAGTCTAGGTAATGATTTCCTTAAAGGTACCTTATCAAAACCAAGGTAAGGAAATAACGTACCTAGACCTTTCCAAGATAACCATAAGAAAACCGTAGTCGGCACATAGTTGGAGAAATCATAAATTACTATAAATACCCAGTCATGACTAGGTTCAGCCATACTCATCAGTAATACTTCCTTGTTTGGATGCAGTTGGGAGCTCAGATAATACTAGTTGAGGTTGAGGTGGGCGCTTGTATAGCGCTAGCATAAGTGTGTTTCCTTGATGAAGAAGACAACTTTCTTAAGTCGCTCCTTAGGTGGTGGATAATCTTCCTTTAACGCCCTACCATTAGAGAATACCATGCTTGCTAGGCTCGCCTTGGTCATCTTGAGTAAAGGCACACTTATGGTGACTATCTAACTGGTCCCCCAGTTTTTGAAGCGAAAGTGGTAGAATGCCAAGTAGCCATATAAGCATGTCTTTATGTATTAGTGTCAATATTCCAACCAACTACAACTTTGCCTTTTCTCTTTTGGGCAGAGAGTGATGCTTGAATGACAATGGTGCTGGTTGATGTTCTAGAGGACCAGGTGGGTTTAACTTACTCTGTTGTGGTCGCTGCCTAGCTCGAGGTAGGCACACATCTACCTTCTTCTTCTCCTTGACTTTTTCACTGATGTCTTTTGCCCATTTTCTGCCGAGCTAATTTTGCAACCATACTTTTTCTATTACAACTTTTCACAATCTCCATAAGAGCATGTGTCCTCAACAAACGGTTCTTAAAGCTGGGTTCTTGGATGTGTTCTCGGCCACTATTTCTTGAAGCCTCGGATATCGGCATATAGCTCATTTAGAGAGCATATATGTTATGGTGGAGCTTTTTGTACAGGTTCCAATAGACAGCGCCACTGTTGATATAGGAATTCCACAAACCCCGCACCCACACAGAAAGAGAAAATATATGTACTTGAGGTTGAGCTGGGTGCGCCTAAGGTGGTAAGATGGCTCTGACCAGATGCTCCTCGCAACTCAAAAAGGAAATGCAATCTGAAGCTATTTTGAAGGGTGGAACCACTGAAAGTTATCAAGAATAATTAAACCACTCTGCATCACCCGCACTATTTTTCGTTCTACACACCCCGTTTTCGGCAATACACAACATAAGACGCCTCAACACCAAGTCACAAAATCTCATAGAAACCCGAGAATGGCATAATACACAACTTCGCCCACCTCTATTTTCCCTCCAACCCTCTCAACGCTATAATACCAACAAGCTAGTCCGTGAGCTCCGAATAAGATAGATCTGAGCTTGTCTGCTCTCAACAAACCCTCAATAAAACACACCTCATGCCAACTCACAGAAACCACCAAAAGCTTCAATGTCCAAACACTCAAACCACACTCACATCACCCTACTGTCCCAGCTCACTGCCTCTGACCACCACCCAACTCCAAGCTTATTTTCGATGACTCCGAAACTTCTCAAGACCTCTCAAGCGACAATACAAGTATTGCTTGCCTCTCAAATAACTACCAAGCCCAATTTTGTTCATGCCCGAATGCTTACAACCTAAGGATTCCACCGAGCTGGTCTGCAACTTCTTACGAAATAGAGCAGGCCTCAGACAAGAGTCGTCTCTTCGACGACCCTCTCCGATGCCTAAGTTAGCCTCAGGTCAGAGAGAAAAAGGATGAAGGCTTGGGTATATCCCTCTATACAAGGTCACGGGTCAGGTCAATAGGACGAACGGTGAGGTTTTCTCTAATACCCAAAGATTGATTAGTGTATATATATATATATATATATATATATATATATATATATATATATATATATTAGAAAGTAAATACATTTATTAGAAATGAATTATGTAATTATGGATGAATAAGTTTTTAATTTCAAAAGAATTGAGTTTTAGAGTAATATAAGTTCTATTATGGGTAAAAAAAAAAAAAGTTAAAGGATTTGATTGAAATTGAAGGGCCATGTGTCTTTCTTTCAAATGATTTATAATTGAATTGAAACGTGTAGGTATGGTGTGTAGGTGTAAGGAAAATAAAATAATAAAATAATAAAATAAATGAATAAAGAGAGGCGATGGTGTATATATATTTATATAAACAGATTTGCTTTCACAAATTCAAAGCTACGGGCAGTGAGGAAGAAAGAAAAAGAAAGAAAGTAAGAAAAAAAAAGTTCATTCTAAATTTGTATTTTTGGATGATTAACTTTTCGTTTTAGGAATTGTAAATACTTTCATATGATTTAATTGTAAAAATTTAATTATTAGCATATATATACAGATGTTTGCATACATACATTTTTAGATAATTAAGTTTGAATTATTAAATCATTACGTGTTATTATTGTTAAATTAATACTAAGGAGTAATTCAGAGGAGAACAAAAAGTCATCAGAAATGTAGCAATAATTGTTCCATATTCAGGTAGGTATTTATATGTATTTGGGAGATTTTAGTTTTAAAACTAAAAAGTAGGGTGTTTTATTACATTAAATGTTTTGATAAATATTTATGAAATTTCTAAATTATTACGTGTTGATCCACTTGATTGTTTTTCGAATCGGATTTGAATAATAATTTTTATATGAATGTCACATTTATAAATACAATGAGAAAATGTTATCAGTACATATTGTGATTTTATAAATGAATTATTTGTATAGATATATTGTAAAATAAATGGATAAATGAAAATGTGATGGCCATGGTTGTTGTTATGATGTGGCACCGATATTTGGGACGACGGTCCCTCGGAATAATGCTCATAAAATACGTTGGGGTGACGGTCCCTCGGAATAATGCTCGTAAAGTACCTTTGCCAGTTTTTGGGACGGCGGTCCTTCGGAATAATGCCCGTAAAGTACGCAAGAGAAAAAAATTAGTGAAAATTATTTTAAATGATGGAATGAATGTGTTTTTGTTGTTCTTGTGAATACTGAAATTGAAGTGTTGTTTTGGATTTCGTTAAGCTTACTGTTCGAAATCGAAAAGTGTTTTATATATACAAATTTGTTTATTGTAAAATTCTTAAAACTACCTTTATATATAAATATCTACTGGGCATTAACTCACCTCTACTTTTCAGGTTCCTAGGCAATGCTGGAGATAATATATGTAGAAGACAAGGATACTCCAGAACAAGAGTTTTACCACTTTGGAAACTATATGTAATTATAGATGCGGAGTTTGTAATGTGTGGCTTTGATATACTTTTCTATATTTGTATTTGAATTTTAGAAACCCTAAAATTAGTTATGTTTTTTTTAGATAATGAAATGAAGCAGTTGGTGTAGAATATTATTGGGAGTGTTTAGAATGAAATCTTAAAGTTTGTAGGTTTATATATTTTGGCATACAATTATTATAGAGGAAATTCTGCCAAAATCTTTTTATAAAATTAAGGATGCTCCAAATTGGATTAAGAATATAAACTTTCTTAGAAGAATGATTATGTTTTGAAAGTTTAAATTTTTCGTAGTACCCTAGTTTGGCGCCACTTTCGTAATGCCGAAATTAGGGTGTTACATTTTCTCTGGGTTTTCTGTATGTTTTTGGAGTTATTAGTTATGGAGGTTGTGTATATGATAATGGGAGAAGAAAAAGAGAATCCTCCTTGGGAAGAAAGCTCATTTCCTAGGAATAATATGGCTAATGAACTATTTTGTGGAAAAATGAGAAAAATACCTTTTTATATGAAATAAAGGAATGCTCATACCTAATTGGATGGCTTATTTTGCCATAGTTTTAAGGTTTTTACCTCTCCATGTGCCCCTTTGCCATTGGATCTTGGTGGCCTAGCTCAAACACCACATGATAAGTTAAGGTTTGTGAGCTTTCCCTTATACAAGCTCAATAAATACGTGTCAATACTCTATTGGCCATGGAGATTGCTCTGTACTTTGATGGATAGGTGGCATGACCTTATTCGCCCAACTAGCACACGGTCCCTTACCTGGGCTCTGAATGGTCCTCACTTGGGCTCTGTGCACTGTCTACACAGTATCAGGCAGGTCTGCACAGTACCAGCCTGGCTGTTACCAAGACCAGGTGTTGTCTCCTGCCTTTGAAATGGTCTCCGTAAGATATTTTCTTGTGTGTTGGACTACTTTAGGGATTCTTTTGGGGCATAAAGAGGTGGGCTTTCACGCACCTAGGGACTTGGGCAGCTGGGTGTCCCACCTGCTTGGGTAGTTAGGTATCCTAACTTTCTTTCTCATGAGGGCGAAGCTCTTGTTTATTGGAGGCGGGTATGGCCGTTTCAAGGCGCAATGGAGAATTGAAGTTATTTACCTTATCTATTTATGCATGCTACGGTATATAGTCACGATTTTCCACATGTGTCATGGTATATAGTCACATGGTTGTTTTCACATAGACTATGGTATATGGTCACGTGGACATTTCCATCCGTGCCACGGTATATGGTTACATGGAGCAATATTAGCTAATGAAAAATTCGTTGACGATACATAGCAGAGAGCTCAGCTTAATGTGGGTCTTACCTAGCCGCTTAAATGGCGAATACATTAGCGATTCTTAGCAAGGAGCCCACTCATAGTAGGTCTTACCTAGGCGCTCAAATGACGAATACGTTGGCGATACTTAGCGGGGAGCCCAACTCACAGTGGGTCTTACCTAGTCGCAATGAGCAGGGCTTGTATCACGTCCTGTCTTGAGGTGGGCACGAAGTGAGTTACCTCGTAGTGAACTAATTCAGACTTTCGTGAGTTTACTTTTCGTCACGTGTCCAATATTATTTTCTCCCATAACAATAGTTATGTGTCTATTTTGGAAATAATAATATGATTACAATGATAAACATTATGAAATATTTATATTTTTCAATATAATGATTTATTTCATATGTACTTTAGTATATTTTTCTTTTAGTTTTTCAAAAAAAAAGATACACTCAAGAAAAAATTGATAAGATTAGATGTATGTAGGCTATGTAAACATAGCAACTTTGGATTAAACCACACATTTTTATTAAAAGTTTAATAAAACATTGATTGCTTATTGAACCCTGTGAATTGAGTGAAAGTAGGAAGCTCCAGATTTATGACTAAGAGCTTTTTAAAATGTTCTTGTTGAAAAAAAATATGGACGAAAAATCTCACTGAATTAAATTAGGTCTATGAATATAAAAATAGTCAAAATTATTGATCTCTCTCAATTCGAAAATTCAAAATTTAAATTCATGTTCGTTCATTGACTACTTCTAGATTTCATTGATTTATTCTAAAAGTTTCATTTCAATTGGAATTTAGTGATTCACCATATACGAGAATCCTTACTAAGTATCATGGCTGAATGGCTAAAGGTCCCAACTCATAATTGGCAATTCCTCTATTTGATGCTCGCCAATGGGACTCTACAATGAGTCTATTGGGATTGACTTTGTAAATATATGTCTTCGTTTTCTTTCCTGTTTCACAAAAACAACTCTAATATAACTATGTTATTTATAACACTTAGAATTCTAGAAAAAATTTCGCAAAATTTCCTTTATAATTTGAGCATATGCCAAATTTAAAACTGACAATTTTAAAATTTTGAGCATCTAAAATATAATTTAAACAACTACTATCTTATCACCACAACAACATCAACAAGATTGGGCCTCAAACACCTATTTACTAACCATAAAACTTATACAAAATGTATAAACATGACATTAGCACGACGTTCTACAAAGAGTTGAAATCTCTAACACAAACTTAAATATAAGCTGCCTTGATACATCAAGATACCAAAAATATACAAGCCGTGTTCATAAGTCTTCACTACATCACTATGCAAACAAACTTGTTCAGAAAAGACTAACAAAAACAACTAAATCTTTTAATGATGTAATATTTGTCTTCTTAATTACTGTGTCTCTAGTATTACTAAAACCCTGAAAAGGATGGACGAGCACATTGATACCAGAAGATAACTATATACAAATGTGAATTTTAATAATTAAGAATAAGTAAATTTTTAACTTAGAAACACATATTCATTTGCGATAACTAACTTAGCAAAGAATTAGACAAGTAAGCTAAACCACGAATAATACACGGTTAATAAAGTAGATTCTAACATAAAATTGTTATACTTCCAATGAATTACCAAATCGAGTGAATCGTTTAAGCTTTATTTTAAGCAAACGTTACTAAGACGTGTTACACGTAGTTTTGGGACATTAATCTTAGAGACTGCTGTCCACATTTCATCGTTTGTAGACTTTTATTGTAGTACATTTCACGTTTTGGGGCATTAAGCATACTTTTAAATCTTTAGTTTAAAAAGTATGTTTTTGCCGTCAAGCAATTCATCCAATTCATCGAGCTCTTTCATGACCTCTAATACTGCTTTCGCCAAATCCATATCTTCATCAGCATCAAAGAAACAATGACGGGCCTTAGCATCACGGATTAAGTTTTTCCAAACAGATTCAGTACGAGTTAAAGTTCTTTCATTCCCCAAAATCCAAAGACAGTGCCTACAATGTGCCAAATGAACAGTAGTTATTAACCATAGATGTTAAAAATAATCCAAACACAATGCATTCTAAGATTTTGAGTATTACCTAGCCCTTGTAAGAGCAACATTAACTCTCTGAGACTTGGATAAGAATCCAATTGATCCACAACTGTTGGATCTTACAGCTGACAGTATTGTGATGTCCTCTTCTCCTCCCTGGAAACCATCAATGGACTTCACTTTCACAGAAAAGCCATCCTTGTTCTCATATTTACTTCCAAGTTTTTCTTGAATTGTCGCGACTTGAGCACTGTAAGGCGACACTATACCAATGCTGACCTTCTGTTTTGAGCCTCTCCAAGCTGCATATTATAGATTACAAGGATATGAAAAAGGAGATATATTATTATTAATCATAACTATCCATGGCAAATAGATAAAATGAAAGACTTCACCTTGATAGACATTTTTCAATAGACTATGATATGAAGAGCAAAAATTTACTTTATGCCTGAGTAAGCCAAAAGATTCAGATTTTGTTGATGCAAACACATACCACTTCCTCAGTGATGCAGTCAGAATGCTCACACTTTCATTTATCTAATAATTATATAATTCAATCAATTAGTTGCAGCATTGCACCTAAATAATCACCTTTCTAAAAAAAAAAGAAAAATTATGTTTGACAACAAGCAGAATAATATGGATCATTGCATGCATTAATCTGAAAAGGTAATATAGTGTAATATTCAATGGAAAAACAGTCATGGTAGCAGAACCAAGTACACAAGATTTGAAGCATAAATTGTTGCTCAAAGGCAGTATCAGAAGTCAATTAAATAATAAGCTTATACAATGAGGTTGATATTTCACATGTTAAAAGAAAAGTATCTTTAGATGGTAATATGAAGTGAGACTCGAACACACACCTTTGTACAAGTTGTGCAGAATTTTTATCACTGCAGATACCTCAACCTTATTTCTATAGCTATTGTTAACAAACTCTTCTCTTCCACCAGATATATTGATGAATGCATAGGTACCATACATTGGCCCCGGCAAATAGTGTTTTTCATAGCTTCCTTTTTTAACAGTTGGCGCATCAACAATCTTTTTGTCATAAAAGTATGAGTTTGGAAAGAAGCTAATGGATGGATGCATTCTGTACTGCATACTGAGTAAGTGTCTTGGGTGACCCAAACAGCTCAACCTCTCAAACAAACTTCTACCAAAACAGGCTTCATCAGAAACCTGATTGAAAGAATAAAGGATAAAAGAAAAATGAATAAGAGAAGAAGCAAAAATAAAAATGTATAGCAATAAAAATATTCCAACTCAAATTCAAAAATCAGAAGGGGGAAATGCAAAGGAGCAAAAGGAAAGAACATGTCAAAATACCAACAACGTACATTGCTTTCAACCATTGCTGGCAATTGGCAGTTATCACCAATGAGAATAGCATGCTTTATATCCCGGAGCTGTAGAGGTATGGTTGACTCACTCTCTTTCAGCTGTGCAGCTTCATCGATGACCAAAAACTTCAGTGGCTCCATGGCAACTGAATGCAGCTTAAAAGAACTGCAAGCAGTGCAAAAAATCAAGGAAGCCGTTCTAAGACAGAAATCCTTAAGTAATTCTTTGTTCAGAGCACTTGGAAGGTCAAGATCATTAAAAGAACTCCGAAGATTTCTTAAAACAGAAAGGCATTCTCTTCTTCTCTGGTGCAAGTGCAACAGGTACTTTTTACCCCAAAATCCCGGAGAGAAATTTTCCACTGCTGAATGTGAAAAAAGTTCCTCAATTTCATCAGAAAACACACCGTCTTGAAACAATAATGTTTCCAAAGAATCAAGAAAATTTATGAGGGCTACCATGTCTTGAAAATTATTTTCTAAAATGCAACTTTTGGGTATATGAGTGCACAAGTTAAAAATGCAATTCCTAAGTGGAGTTGCAGTGTATTTAAATCTTTCTCTCATAAACTGAAGAAAAGGCTTTCTCCCATCAACTTTCTTCCTGCACTCACCCTCTTTGATCTCACGTTTATTACCATCTCCCTCCATCAATTCATTTTCCAAAAAGATATGGTATTGAGTAACACAATCCAACAGAAAATCTATCATGGAAGCAAAGCAATGCCTCCAACCAGTGAGCGGTGCAAAGCACTCTACCAGCCTCTTAATGCGATTGTCCAAATATATTTGTTCAATTCCTGCATCAACTTTGAGTTGCTCATGATTTCCAAATAAGAGAATCTCTCCCAACGGATAAAACAGAGTATGTCCATGAGAATCTCTTTCAACTGATTCTTTCACTAATGTTAGCACACGAGAGGCCAGTTCTTTAATTGCAACATTTGTTGGAGCACAAACAAGTGTTCTGCAATTCATTTTCAATAGAATAAAGACCAGCATGCTAACAGTTTTAGTTTTCCCCGTCCCTGGAGGACCCCATATAAGGTCAACAGTGCCCCTGTGGTCAAGATCGCATTGCATTCTACCAAGACAAGAATAAACAGCCTTTAGTTGTGAATCATTCAGGACAGACGATAATCGATGACCAGATATCTCATCCCAGATCAGCTCACTTTGCGCAGGATAGAGTTCACATTCTTTCTCAGCCTGACACTTAAAATGAAAATTCCAATTAAAATCTCAACAGTTCCTGTCAGAAAGCAAGAGTACATAAACTATGAAACATTTATGACTGATACAAAAGAAAATCAAATGCTAATCTACGATATGAACAAAAAGAAAATCTGAAAGAAAAAAATCATCTATAAAACACTTACCACCGCATCAGTGCATAAAATTTCCTTGATCACCCTTAAATTTCCATGCTTACACAATGAGATCCATATTCTTCGGTTAGGAAGTATATTCGACAAGAATATCACATACAGTGATTTCCTATTATCATCGACTTGGAGGTCTTTACCGACCCTAACTTTGAAGCAAGTTGAAGTAGTATCAGTTTCATCCTCATTCTGTGGGACTTTTATGACTGATACAAAAGTCCACACCCTTCCCACCCTTTGCAAATCATCAGCAGTTTCGGGCTTAGCATCTGTCATGACTAAAATATCCCCAGGCAATATTTTGTAGGGCTCTTTCCCACGATTACTGAGTCTGTTCTTCCAGTTATTAACCTTAACATCATATAACTTTGTTCCATATGGCTTGGATTCCTCAAAAGCAACTACTTCAGCGAAAGGTGCTCTTGAAATTGTTTCCATGCTTGAAAACAGTCGTGCTCGTGTTTCTTCCAGTAAAGGAGAAACAAATGACCCAAGATATTGCCCAACAGATTGAAATGATAATGGAATCTTTTCCACCTACAAGGGTGAAAAAGTGGTTCAGTTCAGAATATAGCTAATCTGATCTCAGGACAATATCAGTCATTTCAACTTGAAAAGCATACTGAAAATTATATAGAATTGAAAGAGAAATGCTAGACACACTAATCACAGCATCAAACAAACTGCCAATTCAGAGTACCAACAATAAAAAGTAAACCATCTAATCAACAAAATAATGAATTTGAATTCTCTCATGATCATGATCTTCGATCATATCAAGTCCCAGCCTCAGAAAACTACGAATCTTTATAGAGCAGAATTTTGACGTTAGAATTGGCAAGTAGTGTAGAAAAAGCAAAAAGGGATCGAGCGGGTAAGCGTACTAATTTAATCGTAATAAATTATTGAAAAAGCTGTAAAATGAAAGGTGAAAATGGAGAAGAAAGCAAACCTTTTCCTTAAGAAGATTATTATTAAATATATCCTCAAGAGACCAAGAAAACAAAGTATCAGTGAAACCGTAGTCGTTGGGGGCAGCTTTCTTCTTGCTGCTACTACTACCTTCACCTTCCTTCATTTCTTCTCTCTATCTCTATCAATCTGCATAACAATAATAAAATAACAAATCACACTGTTAAATTCCCAAATTGTTGAAAGAGAATGAAGTTACTTCAGTGCAAAGAAACCAGAAAATGCAATCCAACGAAGGAAAAGAGGAATCTAATAGTGCAAAGACATGCACCAAAAGAAAGAGATCATCTTTTTCATCATCGTACAACTTTAAAAGCTTTTTACTGTTTCCCAAAGAAAGAAAAAGCTCTACGAAATATAAAAAACAAACAGAAACCTTAATTAAAAGCTTTCAAAATAAAATGAAACCAAAGGGTTATAGCAAGCAAAATAGACAAAAGGGAGGTCTTCGTCACTTGACTTCATTCAGCTTAAAAGAGAATGAAGTTGCTTCAGTGCAAAGAAACCCGCAAATGCAATCCAACGAATGAAATGAGGAATCTAATAGTACAAAGACATGCATCAAATCGCCATTTTAAGAATAACGAATAGGAATATGAAAAGAATAATGAATAGGAATATAAAAAAGACACCAATCCCTAAGCTCTCATTCTCAACAGTTATTGCTATTCCTTTCAAACTGATTGAAAATTCAACCATTTCTCCGGCATGAATCTCATTCGAGCCACAAACACTGGCAATGCCATCTCCAACTGGGCCCACTCGACCGATCTCGTTTACAAGGGAGGTCTTCATTCAGTCTTCTCGTTTTTCTTTTTTTTTTTTCAACAATCATTTCTACTACTTCTGCTTTGAAAATCCCATTTCCCATTACAGGATGATGACTGTTCCTCTTCTTTAGGAATAAAAGTAAATAAACATAACTCGTTGAAGAAGATTTCGAAACCCGTAAGAGTGAGTCATATTGTTTTCATTTTCTCTCCGACAGTCAGTATCACAAAAAGTAGAAGAGAAATCTCCTTTACAAAATCAATCAATTTTTTATTATTATTTTGATACAGGAAACGTTTGACAAACAAAGTTGTTCGGAGTATACAATGTAAAATATCGTTGACCCATCTTTGTTTTTTCCAACCAAAGTCAAGAGATTTTTAATTATTAATTAACAAATTTAGGAAAATATCCCAGACTAAATTTTCTTTTAAAAATATCTAACAATAACTTTAGTTTTAATACTATCGGAAAGGAAAATTGATAAATGCACGATTTTATCCCCCTTCACAAAATAAGCCCAATCTTTTATTCCAATATCCTAATTTTCACTCTCTAAATAAACCCTAAATTCCCATTCTTGATTTTCCCACAAATCTTATAATAATTTCTCTAAAATTAGAGTTTTTCTAATATTATACTATATTATTTATGTGAAATGTTATTTGAAGGTTGTATTGAAGTTTGAGGTGATATACAACTTGTTACTATTGTAGTCGAGACTGAGTATCAATTGGTCGATATTGGGTGTCAATTAATCGACAATGAGGGTCGACTGGATGAGAGAAGTTTCCACCTCAGTTATTTAAACTTTTAATTTACTTCGTATGTCATCAAATTAATCTCAAAATTTTTAATCTTTAGTTTAGTTCTGTATGTTATTTAATATCCATTACAAAGATTTTCAGTTAATCCTTTCTTTCAACAAAATTAGGGTTAAGTGGAATAAAATTAGGGACAAGAGATTAGGATTATTTAATTAAAGGGATAAAATCATTCGTTCATCTGATTCTTGATAGTTTTGAAACTAAAAGTTATTGATAGTGATTTTCGAAATTCTCATTTTAGTTAGGAATATTTTTTGTAAAATTTTCTTATTAACTTGATATATTCATGTAAAAAATAAAAGCAAATCTAAAGATAATGGTGAACAAAAGGATAATAACATGTCCACCCCTAAACTTTAGTATTATAAGAAATTAGAACGTAGTTTGTTTACTTGTAACAATTTAGTCATGACACAAATTCGATAAAAATAAATGGGTATAAATTTAAAAAAATAAATAAAAACAATCAATAATCAATATTGCATATCACCTGTTTATTAAATGAGTGGTATCCAATAGGGGTAGGCATGATTTGGTCCGTTCTAGAATTTTGAAACTAAGACAAGAACTAGAAATTTTGGTTTGGAACATTAGGGCCGAATCAGATCGGATGGAAAGGAAGGCTCGACCAGTCCGAATTGATTGTAAAAAATAATCGGAATAAAATAGGACTGATTGGTTCTATTTTTAAGTCGATTTGATTTTTAAATTAAATTATTTTTTTTAAAATTTTTAGGGGAAAAACGATGTCGTTTTCTATCAATAAAATAAAACGATGTTGTCTTCGATAAAAATATTAAAAAATAATAAATTCGATTCGGTCCAAATTTTTTAATTAAACCCTTAACTGGACCGAAAATTCTGAATTTTTATATATGAATATCGAAATCGAACTGATTTACGTAAAATACTATACCAAACCTATTGGTTCTGGTCCGATTTCGGTTCGGTTCAGACCGATTTTTCTAAGCACCCCTAGTATACATAGTTAAAATTCTAATAAACCAATTCATTTAAAACACATTTAATTAAACAAATAAAGGTTATTTTCGGTCGTGCTCCACATTTATTGATATATATCAGATATATACTAACTTTTGTGAAAGTCATCACTCCAACCCTAAATAATAATAAAATAATTATTTTACCCTTGTTCTAATAAAAAATAAAAAAAAAAATTTTAGTCCCTAAACTTTGATAAAGTAACAAATAAAGATATATATTAGCCAACTTTATTATTTTAGTCCCTATTTGTTGTTACATTTGTCACCATTTATTAGACTTTTTGAGGGTATAACTGATTTTTTCTTTGCAACAATAAAAAATCTTGATTTCACTACAATGAAAAGCCCTAGATCATTAGAAACACGAACTAAACCTATGACACGTGACTTTTATTCACGATTTTGGAAAACGAACAAAAACAAAGAGTGAAGTGATTTACTTAGATGGGTTATTATGGCTTTCATTAGATTTTTTTATATAATTTAGAAAAAATTTGTGCTTGAAAAAAAGATGGAACAAAGGGTGGCAAAGGTTGGAAGACAAAAATAACAGTAGGGATTAAAATATTAAAATTAGCTAAAGTATGTTTTAATTTAGTATTTTACCAAAGTTCGGAGACTAAAATGTTATTATTCTTTTTTATTTTTAATTAAAATAATGATAAAATAGTTATTTTATCGTTATTTGGGATGAAGTGATGACTATCATAAAATTTAGTTTATATCTTATATATATCAATAAATATGGGTGCATAGCAGAAAATAACCCCACAAATAATTATATTGTGTCAGTTTGTATATAAGATGAAGTCATTAAAATTAGTTTAATTTCTATTTTTTATTTACTAAATGATAGTTTGCCAAGCTAATTTTATGTTCTTTTACTATTTTTAAATAAAATTAAATTTTGATTTAAATTAAATTCTATATTAAAATTAAATTAATTAGGTTCTTTTTTAATCATACTAAATATATTAGTAGTATGTATTCATGTTAAATGGATCAATCGTATTTATTTGTGTCACAATACAAATATATACATTTAACTAAATGTGTCATGTACATATCATAATAACAACATAACTCTTTTATCAATCATATCTAACTATATTATATTGTGTTTCTTGTTTTATAAATGGGTGACACGATTAGACATAGTTAATAAATGATTCTTATATGTGTTTCAAATTCTGACACAATTATAAGTTGGTTGGATTCATGTGTGACCCAAAACGTATTTCACCTATTTATATAAGATACAAATACAAAATATCAGCATGAATTGCCACAACTACTTCCTTTTGTTTTCTCTTTTTATCTTGCTTTTAACTATTGTTGCGGGAGAATTTTACTCAAGCAACGTGCTAGAATTTGATTGGTTGAATGTCTGAACAAGCTTCATAATATACTCGATGCGCTTTGATATCGTTGGGCTTCTAAATCTAGGTTTAGCTTTCACACCCTTTATTAGTTGTAGGGAATAAGGCCCACCACATCCCTTGGATATCACTTGGTGGCCCGAGAATTATGATGTTACAGCTTTAGAATATTGGTTGAAATAATTGTAGGGATCTGTTACCATTGCCGACTCTATTGTCATATTACTTAACAAGGCACAATACTCAGACTATAAGTCTACGGTGTATGTGGGAGCGAGATAATCGCAATATCAATACAAAAGAATACAAAAGATATGTTGCGAAAACAAGCCTTAGAAACAATATTCTAACACTTACTTGATTGAATAAAGATTACAATCTAATGAAAAAATACCAGATCTGACCAAATAATGAACATAAAACACAAAAATAATAAACAAGATAAAAAACAAACAAAAATTATATGGTTCAGCAAAATTGCCTACGTCCATGGAGCAAACACATGTAAGGTCTTTTTTATTAAAAGTAGAATTGGAATCTATACAAGATAAATTTTTTCTCTCAAATTACCTCTCTTTAGTTTCTCCCTTTCTCCCATTTCTTCCCAAATTCCTTAGCATATAAGGTTTTTATATGCCCCTAAAGAATCCCAAATCAAGTAGGTTTAGATCCTAATTCAAGTAGATTTGGTATCATAATTCAAGTAGGTCAGGTATCCTAATTCAAACAGGTTTGGTTATTCGCGAATTTTCGAGTTCTCAGGTACTTGAGTTCTCGAGTTCTTAGATATCATATGATCTTCTTCAAGTTATGATAACTACTTTACCTTGACTTCTTGGGTCCTCGGGTTCTCTGAATACTTGAGTACTTGAATACCATATCTAATCCTCTTAAAGTCAGGATGACAACTACACCTTGATTCCTTGGGTTCTTAGGTCCTCGGATACCACATCTGATCCTGATCAAGTCAGGACAATAACTCCACCTTAACTCCTTGGGTTTTCAAGTACTTGGGTACTTAGGTTATCAAGTTCTTAAAAATTTGAAGCAATTTTTGTTCACAAATCTTTATCTTGCTTCTAATTCTTTTCCCTATACATGTTCTTCCTTAGACTAGTTTTTTTACAAGTTGCTAATGCTCGCCAAGTTTATGCATAGATTGAACTTAGCGCCTGATAATGACTTTGTTAACATATCAGCAGAATTGTCATCTATGTGTATTTTCACTTAGTCTACATATCTTATGGCAATTTGATCCCTGATGAAATGAAGTTTAACAACGAAATCATTGTACTACAAAGAATAATGAGATGATTTGTATCAATATCCAGACCATTTGTTATATTGTATATACATATATAAATATAAATTAAAAAATTTTTGGTCCTTTCATGATGCATTGGATTCTTACTTAAGTGAATCGCACTTCGATTATCACAATGCACCACCACATATTTCTAAGATAGACCCAGTTCTCCTGCCAAACCTTTAAGCCATAATGCTTCATTTATTGCATTTGATGCTGCAACATACTCTGCTTTTATTGTTGATAAAGCTACAATATGTTGAAGTGTTGCTTTCCAGCTAATTGTGCAATTACACAAAGAAAACATATAACTTGTTATAAACCTTCTCTTATCTAGGTCCCTTGCAAAGTTAGCATCAACATATCCTTCCAGCTTCATCTATCATTTTTAGATGTCTTGTACACTAGATCAACTTCAAAAAGTACCTTTAAGATACCTCATAATCCTTCCAGTCTGGTCTTGTATATATCCTTCCAGTCTGTCAATGACTACTTCCAAGATTAGCCATAAACCTACTAACTACACTGACAACATGTGCAATGTTTGGTCTTGTATATATTAGTACATACATTAGGCTTCCAACTACATTTGCATAAGGCACTAATTCTATATATTGTTTCTCATATTTTGTTTTTGGATTTTGTGAACTTGAGAGCTTGAAGTGAGTTGCTAAAGGTGTTATGACTGGTTTGGAATTTTGCAACCCAAACTTCTTTAGAACCCTTTTAATATACTTTATTGTGATAGAAATATTGATCTATCACTTCTGTTCCTTTTCAACTCAATGCCTAAGATCTTCTTTGCTGGCCCCAATTCCTTCATTTCAAAAACTTAATTTAGTTGCTTCTTCAACATATCAATCTTAGCCTTGCTTGGACAAGCCATCAGTATGTCATATATATATAAGAGTAGATGAATAGTTATGCCATCCTTGAGAGTTTTAAAGTATACACAACTATCATATATACTTTTATTGAAGTTTTGCTTGATCATAAATTCATCAAACTTCAGACACCATTGCCTTGGTGATTGCTTGAGGCTATATAATGACTTCTTCAATAAACACACCTGATCTTCTTTTTCAAGAACCACAAAACCCTTGGGTTGAGTCATCATAATATTCTCAAACAAATCACCATGTAAGAAGGCTATCTTGACATCCATTTGCTTAAGTTCCAAATCTTCAAAAGCTATAAGTGCTAATAGTGCTTTGATAGAGCTATGTTTCATCATTAGAGATAACACTTCTGTGAAGTCTACCAACCTTATTTCTAAATAAAACCTTTTACAACAAGTTTGGCCTTATACCTCTTTGGTTCACCGCCTGAAATGTCCTTTTTGATTTCATAGATCCATTTACACCTAACAACTTTCTTGTGCTTTGGTCGGTCTACAAGTTGCCAACTCCGATTTTTCATCAAAGACTTTATTCTATCTTGCATAGCTTTAACCCATCTCTCCTTATGGTTGAAATTCATAGCTTCTTCATAACTTATCGGTTCTTTATCTATGACTTTAGTTACAATTATCAGTGAATATGCTATCAAATTAGCATAACCAAACCTACTTGGAGGTTTTATTGTCCTCTTTGTTCTGTCTTTTGCTATCATCTTGACCTATTTGCTTAAATTGGTTTTTCTGTCGAGTCTCATCTTCATCAATCTAAATTATGTTCTAACTCAAGGTACTTGGAACCCGAGATTCTGATGTCTGCTCCATCATAATCTGAAACCTCTTAGATTTTGGTTCTAGTGTCTGGTCATCATTTGACTCTTGTCTTTCTTGTTCATAATCAAATAGAACTTTTTTATGAAAATTTACATCTCTGCTCATAATGCATTTTGGTGACTTAAGTGAAGGACACCAAAGTTTATACCCTTTGGCACTTTCTAGATAACCAACAAACACACCTTTTATCTCTTTGGCATCAAGCTTCCCTTGATTTGTATGTGTATAGGCTAGGCAACCAAAAATTCTCAAGTGATTGTATGATGCTTTCCTTCTAAACCACATCTCAATAGGAGTTTTAAGCCTAATTGTTGTTGATGGACTCTTATTTACAAGATATGTTGTTGTCACTAAAGCTTCTACCTATAGAGACTTTGGAATACTTGAATGCGTTAGTAAGCATCTTACTTTCTCCATCAATGTCATATTCATCCTCTCACTAAAACCATTATATTATAAGGGTCATTTTCATAGTTCTATCTTGAAATGCCACTTTCCTTACAGAAGTTCTCAAGTTCCTGATTCTCAACTTATGACTTCTACTCCTTGAATTTTTCAAGCACTTGATACTTAGATTTTAGTACATGTACCTAAACCCTTATAGAGTAATCATATATCAAGGATAAGAAGTATTTTGAACCAATTAAAGAATTGACTTGTGAAGGTCCTCACAGATCTGAGTGAATGTATACTAAGATCCCTTTTGTTTTGTGCTCAGCAATCCGCAATTTCACTCTTGTGGACTTGCCTACAACACATTATTCACAAAAACCTACTAATTCAATCTTATCATCAATAAACACTCCGTATTTGCTTAATTCCTTTAATCCTTTCTCACTTATATGGCCTAACCTCATATGTCACAGCTTAGTCTTGCTATTGTCAAACCTTATTGTTGCATTAACAGAACCAATAATAGCAAATCCATTCAAGACATATAAACCATTTTTTCTTACCCTCTTCGAGACTACTATAGAATTATTAACTAGTTTTCAAGTCCTATTTTTGACCTTAAATACACACCCTGACTAATCTAACATTTCCAAGGAGATTAGGTTTCTTTTCAGGTCTGGTACATACCTAACCTGATGTAATTCTCTTACTACTCTATCAAACATTCTAATCTTGACGCTATCAATCCCAATAACCTTAAATACTTTATTGTTACTCATTAATACTTTATCCCTATTACATGTTTGATAAGACTTAAATATATTTAAATTAGGGCATATATAGAGAAAACAACTTGAATCTAATACCACTCACCTTTCATCTTGGCACCAAATGTAGCGAGTAAATCTGCAGCCTCGAAGCAAGCTTATGTTACAACAGCTACATCACCATCTGCCTTTTTCTTGTTCTTTCTCAATGATAATCCTTCTTAAACTGTCATTCTTTATGGCAATGAAAACACTTCAAGGTCTTTGGCTTTAACTTGCATTTGACATATTTCTTGCCTTTATTCTCTTATTTTTCAAGTCTCCCTCTTGCGATCAAACCTTCTCCTTGACCTGAAGTCTTCTCTTCTTGCTTTTTGGTCAGTTCTTTGGAGTTCACGGTTGCCTTAACATTTTATCATATAGAGTAAGGTTTAACCATATGTTAAGGTCTCAACAAAATGGTCATATGATTTTAGTAAAGAACTTAGCAAGATCACCGCATGGTCCTTATTTTCAATTTTCACATCTATTGTTTCAAGGTTAAGAACTATCTTATTGAATAGATCAATGTGTTCTTTGATTGGGGTGCCTTCAGCCATAGTAAGGGTATACAATCTTTTCTTCAAATAAATCCTATTGGCTAAAGATTTGGTCATGTAAATCGCTTTTAAGCTATTCCAAAGCCTAACTGCAGTATTATCCTTTAAAACTTCCCCTAGAATCTAATTACTCAGTCTTAATACAATTTTAGAATGAGTTTTCCTCAAAATCTCTCTCTTCTCAAATTTCGTCAGTGTACAAGTATCTTGTCTTATCTTTCAAGAGCATTTTTCAACCCTTGATGGACCAAGAATGCCCGTATCTTTAGACGCTTTAAGTTGAAGTCCTTGTTTCCATCGAAAATCTTCATATCAAACTTAGGCAACGACATCATTATTTGGGGACTTGGCTTTGATACTAATGTTCTAACACTAACCTGATTGAATAAAGATTGCGATTTGATGAAAAATATAAAGTCTGACCATATAATGAATATAAAACATAGAAATAATAAATAAGATCAGAGACAAATAAGAATTACGTGGTTCAGCAAAATTGCCTACGTCCATGGAGCAAACACATGTCAAGTCTTTTTTATTAGAAGTAGAAAATAAATTCTATACAATATGACTCTCTTCTCTCAAATCACCTCTCTTCAGTTTCTCCCTCTTTTCCCTTTGTTCTCAAATTCTCTAGAATATAGGGTTTTTATAATGCCACTAAAAAATTCCAAGTCAAGTAGGTTTGGTATCCTAATTTGAATATATTTGGTATTCTAATTCGAGTAGGTCTGGTATGTAATTCAAACAGGCTTGTTTATTCCCCAGTTCTCAATTCTCTGGTTCTTAGATACTTATATGATCCTCTTCAAGTTAGGATGATTACTATACTTTAACTCCTTAGGTCCTTAGGTTTTCAGGTACTCAGGTACTTGAATACCATATCTGATCCTCTTCAAGTCAAAATAAAAACTCCACCTTAACTCCTTGGTTTCTCAAATCCTTAAGTACTCGGATACCACATCTGACCCTCTTTAAGTCAGTATGATAACTCGACCTTGATTCCTTAGGTTCTCAAGTGCTCAAGTATTCGAGTTATTAAGTTTTTAAGAATTTCAAGCATATTTTTCACAGGATAAGGGTAAGTCATAATCATTATAGAGTTAAATTGATATCGTGTAGCATTGCTGCGAGTAGTACACGACGTTTTTTTTTCAACTTGACCGGTCTGAGGTTGTGGATAGGGTGTTTTCTTAACTTAAAAGCAATCAGGTTAATGCCTATGATGCATAAAGAACGTGAGGGTGTTAGGGTGACACTAAGGTTAATTTTCATAGCAAAAAAAAAATAGCCAAAAAACAAGAATCTTCAAGGTTTGCTTATTTGGACGTCAAAGGACAGATAAGGGGCGTATTTTGCTTACTAATATTATGTTATGTTCTTCGTTATCTACCCTTTTGAATGTGGAATAATGCTCCTTTATATAATGTGTGATGTATAATTGTAGTGGAATATAATTAACTTATGTAATCCTACTCTAATGCAAGTTATCTTTCTAAGATAAATCTTTGACTAGAAATTAAATTGGTGTAATTTAATCCTAGCTAAAAGAGATATAGACAAACTTATATTTGTAAAACAAATACTTATTTTAATTAATTTTAAGTTAATGAAATTAATATTTTGAGAAATTAAGGTTTTAGGCCTAAAAATGGACTTTAAGGTTTTTGGGCTTCTATATTCCTTATACATTAGCCTAATCATATAATTGATTCTTTGGGTCTTAATTCCCTAAGTAGGCTAGACTAAAGTCATTATGTTGATATGGGCTAAACTTGGGTGTACTCTTATCTTCCACACCGTAGCTCATGATTTGAGTTCCAAATAGTGGTTTGGGTCTATTTGTGCCTTCTTTATATATTACCTAGTCAAAACAACATAGTTTTGGCTTAGGTTTGAGCTCAAGCCTAATGTCAATTTTCAAGTATCAATAATAGCCCTTTTAATGATATGGATTGCGTAGTCCTATGGGTGACCAGTATATATAATCAATAAAACAAAGACCAGTAATGGTATTTTATACTTCATGTGAGGAGATGTAGTTGTTCCTTTAATAAACATTAAGGTGATGTTTTATCTTTCTAACATATTAAATACACCTTTTCACTCTGTTATACTTCTAATATGATGTACTAGTCATTTTAGTTTTCACTCGCGGCTAAATAATGGTTTTACTACACTGCTAACATCCAAGTAATTAAAATCATTGTTACTAATGGTTATTTTTTTGAGATAATCCTTTTGACTTTCGTAGCCATATAGATTACTACTTTTTCCATATATAACAAAATTTCTTCTTTAAGCCTTTTATAATCTTTCAAAACCATATTCTTCTTCTTCTTCTTTTTTGGCTTTTCGAAAAATTCATTTCTCGCTTCCTGGTCCCTTGTGTTCCTATTTTTGTGAACAAACATCCTCTTCTTTGGCTAGTATAAGGTTTCTTTGTTTCTCCTTTTTGCATACGAATTTCACCTTTCTTTACTTCTAGTAATTGTTACTTTCTTTATCTTATTTTCAATTTTATTTTTGGCTCATATAGCGAATTGGGTCTTTAAAAGAAATTGTTTTTGATTTTGTTATAGTTTTATGGTATCCAATCGTCAAACCATTGACGTCTTCGATTATCTTTTCATGTGAAGGATTGCTTTGTTGACCTTAGTGCTATACGAACTCGGATTTTGATGATCACAAAATATGCCATCCAATTCAAGAATGAGAAAGAGAATCAAGATCAAATCAAAGACTTAAGACAGAAGTTTGGTATCTTACTTTGTATTCTATTTGTATACTTGCATATGTAAGTGTGTATGTTCTTTTGCAAGCTCAAAATCATAAAAAAACAAATTTTTTGATTTTTAAAAATTAGACCAAATTACAAAATTTTAAAACCATTTAAATGGACTAAAATATAAAGTTTTTAAACTTGCTTGAAAAACTGATTTTTACATATCTAAGCCAAACACATCGGTTTGGACTGGTTCAATTGAACCGATAAATCGGTTTATCGTTTTACACACAATAACTGACTGAATTTGGGGTTAAATGGGTTGAAAAAACAATCATCGAAATGACCATAATGGTTTACTTACTAGTCAACTGCTATGGCTAAGTCGGTTGACCTTTTTGTGGGTTTCTCACTTTGGCCTTTTTGATTCACCATCTAGTCAACCGAAATTGACCTACACATCAATTGAGCTTTTTAAATTTTAAAATTTTTAAGTTCCTAATGGCTAGGTTTTGACCTAACTATAAATTTTGGATTTTTATTCATTATTGACAATGTTTGAATATATTTTTAACCTCAAGTGCTTACAACTTTTAGGAACACGTTATTGAGCTTGAATTTGTCATACATACATTTGGATCTTCAATTTCACTCATTTGTACTACTTTTCTTATGGGATATCAACTTGTAAGCTTTTGTTTTCTTTTAATTCGGTTTTATAACTGTAAAGAAGTAAAACAAGTGGGTCTTTCACTTTGTTGGAATTTTGTTTGAGTGTTTGGAGTGAGCAAGTACTTGTAAGAGTTGAAGGATATAGTAATCCCTTGGTTTTATTTTGAAGTTTTATGGATCAAGATTTGGTTTTAGTAAAATCTTCAAGTGGAGCTTGAAAGAGTGGATGTAGGCTGAGCCTTTGCTAAACCACTATAAATCTAGTGTTCAATCTATCAACTCTATCTCATTTTACATTATTGCATATATTGTAACTTGTGTGTTTGGGCTGTTGTTCAAATTTGTTGCTAATAATTATTAAAAACCAAATTCACCCTCACTTAGATTGCATATTTAGTATTTCAATTGGTAATAGAGCTCAGTTCTCTAATAAAAGATTAGGGTTTTAACACATACCTCGCCTAAGATTTGGGAGTTTAATATTTAGATAGAAAGTTTCAGGAAAGATACACATACCTTTCGTCTAACCATCCAAATCCATTAGCCAACTATTACAATCAAGTGTAATCTAAAATATATATACCTTAACTTTTCTCTTCTAATAATACAAATAGTTTAGATATTAAACCTTTAGAAACTAGATTAATGGTCAAATGTGGAAGCCTCTTTGTGAAAGAGTAGAAGATGGGTGAGTGAAGTGTTTGGCAAGAGCCAATCTATTTGGTAAGACAAATAACAGAGATGGAGAAGAGTGAAAAGAAAGGTTTTGGAGTTTGGATTGATGGGATTTCGATGAAGATGAAACAGGTGAGAGAAGAGAATGGCTCCTTAATCTAATAGATTATGCTTTAGTTCTAGTGTTATTTGCAAGCCTTGATTGAGTTAGGATTTTGTCCCTTCAGCACCAATTCCTTCAGTGAGGGGTTTGTTTTGCAAAAAGGGAGAAAGTGAGGGGTTGTGGTGGCATATTTGGAAAAAAGGAAGAAAAAAGAGTGGCTGATTTACATATGAGGGTATAGGCTTGCATTTTCTATTTTTCTTTTCCAAATTTCTTCAAGTAAAACTTTTGAATTTGCCCATGCTTGTGAACTACAACTTCACAAGAAAGTTGAGGATGCACTTTAAGTTACAATATAGGAACATGAAAAGCTCTTGGAGGAAAAAGAAGAAGAAGTAAGCATAATATTAATAAAATGTATATTATATTTTGTTTCCAATTAATCTAATTTTTAGTTTAATTTTTTTAACATTAAATGATTTTAAATGATTTTAAGAAATCAATTTTGTCTCAATCCTAAACTTAACAAATGGGGGTATTATAGTCATTTAACTCTTTAATTAACAGATTTGGATAGTGAAAGGAGAGGTATGTGTGTATTTCTTGAAACCTTTCATCTAAGTGTTAAATTTCCAAACTTCAGGGGAGGTATGTGTTAAAACTCCCAAAAAAATTAATAATCTTAGTGAAGATCCATAACAACCCTAGGACACTTGGGAGGACCACCATTAGGCCTCTATTTTTTTTATGGGAATGACTATCCTTAATGGAAAGCAGAATGATAATCTACTAAGAAGCTTATGATTATGAGCTTTGAGATGTAGTGACTAAGGGACCTAAAATCTCTATGAAAAGAAATGAAAAAGGAAAGAATTTGCCTAAGTCTAGTGATGAATGGGATGAGATTGATAGGAAGAACATCTCTATAAATGCCAAAGAAGTAAATATTCTATATTACAGTGTGGATAAAAGGGAAATCCATAGGATTTTCGAATGTGAATCAACATATAAGATACTAATACATTATAGGTTATTTACGTAAGTACAAGTCAAGTTAAAGAGTCGAAAATTAGTACACCTACTAAGCAATATGAATTATTTAAGATGGAGCCTTATAAGTCCATCTATATCATGTACATAAGATTTATAGATGTTATAAACTCTTCTCAAAGCCCTTGGAAAGACCTTTTTCAATGGTGAACAAGTCAAGAAATTTTTTATATCTTTACATAAACAATGGAGAACAAAGATGACAACCATAAAGAAAGCCAAGGATCTTAACGTCTTTTCCTTTGATGACCTCATCGGTTCACTTATGGACTACAAAGACAAAATCTTGGATGATCAAGTGGATGAGGATAAGAAGAAGAAGAAAATTACTTTCAAATTATCAATACATGAAAATGATGATGATGAAGAAAAGGAAGATATTGAAGAAGCGTTGCATTTTTGGCAAAGAGGTTTAAAAGCTTCCAAAAGAACAACAAATACTTAGGAAGTAAAACTTTCTAGGATTTTTTAGGAGAGCATAAAATGGGTGAAAGAAGCAAGAAGAATCAACTTACTTTCAATGAATGTAACAAGCTTGGACATGGAAAAGTGGATTGCCTACTCCTCAAATACAAGAAGGGAAAAAGAAAGTTATGGTGACAACATGGGATAATTACAAAAAAATCCCATTCGATGATGATTCTATCAATGAAGTTGCTAACATATGCTTCATGGCATTTGGAGATGGTGAGGTAAGTGGTTCTAAACATTCCCATTCATATGATGAATTGTTAGAAGCATATGAAGAATTGTATGAAGACTTTGAAAATGTGATTTTGAAAAACTGAACACTTAAAAAGAAAATTAATGTTTTAACAAATGAGATCACTTCTTTAAAGGGAATTAGTTTTAGTTTTGAAAATAAGAAGGGTTTTTCAAAGAGATTGAAAAACCTAAAAAAGAATTATTCTTTTGACTTGAATGAAATAGTTTTAAAATTTACAAAACGACAAAGGAATTTGGAGCTATTTCTTAGTTCCTAAAAATACGTTTGGGATAAGGGTGGCAAGTCATATACAACCCACAAATTTTACAAAAACTATTTTATGAAACCTCCTCCAAGAATTTTAACAAATGCAACTTAAAAATATTACAATATTTATGGTCACTTGAGTTATAAAGGTCCAATTAAAATGAATACTATATGATAGTATATGATAAGGGTTCTAAAAAGAACCAAGGTTAACACCCAAGGACCAAAGAAAAGATGAGGCCATTCATGCATTTGCTATGTTTTAGAAAAGAATTCAAAACACTGTACTTTTAAAAACTTCAAACAAGCATAGATCAAGAAAATAGTAGGAAGAAATGAGAAAACAACAAGGATTACGTGGTTCAGCTTTAAAAGATTACATCCACAGGTGAAATGATAATTTATATTTATCATTATTCAATATCAATGGAGTTTACAAGATTTCTTCTTAATCCTAGAACAAAAAATTGAAGAAGAGAAAAATACAACCTTCTATGTCTTTTATCTCTATGAATGATAAAAAAATGCAAACATCATACATCATACACTTCTCAATTCAAGTTATTATATGCGTGTAGTTATTTCTTAGATTTCTAGTAATAACCTTAACTAACTACCTCCAACTTGACAAAACTGATTTTCTTCTCATCATTCTCATTTCCAACTTATTGATTCAACTCACTAACAACCTCCTAATTGAAAATTAACTATTATATGAATCATTTTCCGATAAATCTTCGCCTTGATTCATACATAAAGAACTTATAACCAAGCTAACCCTTTCACCAATTTCAAGCAATAACTGAGCTGCCTTAATAATTGTCAAGTTTAAATAGAAATCAAACTTGACAATAGGCAGGGATTTTGTAAGCATATCAACTGGATTTTTAGTTGATTCAATTTTGGCAATTCTAAAAGAACCTTTTGCAATGTCATCTCTATTAAAGTGTAACCTCATATCAATATGTTTGGTTCATTTGTCGTACATCAAATTTTTCGTCAAGTGCAAAGCACTTTGGCTATCACAATGAATATCAACACAACTTTGATCCATACTAAGCCCATTCACTAATCCTTACATCTACAGAGCCTTATTAATAGCATCTATCATTGTTGTATATTCTGCTTCGTGGTTGGAAATGCCACTACATGCTGTAATGTTCCTTTCCAACTTATAGTACAATCATGTAATGTAAAGATGTAACTTATTATAGACCTCCTCCTGTCTAAATCTCGTGCATAGTTAGAACTTACATAACCTATTACCTCCTCATTCTTTTTGTCCTTTATTCTATATAGTGAACAACGGTTAATAGTGCCATGTGGGTACCTAATGTTCGTTTTACAGCTTTCCAATGTTCATTACCAAGATTTTCCATAAACCTACTAACTACGCTTATACCATGTGTTATATCAAGTCTAGAACACACTATAGCATACATTAAACACCGTACAATATTTGCATAAGGCATTTTGGATGTTTCAGCTCTTTCTTTTAATTTTGGAGCTTGATCTTTCAAAAGCTTAAAATGTGTAGCTAAAGAGCCTACTTATGTTTAGAATGTTGCATTCTAAACATATAAATCTACTTTTAAAAGTAATCATATCGTGAGAGAACAAGTGTACCATTACTTCTATTATAAATAACATCCATACCGAGGATCTTTTTAGCACCTCCCATGTCTTTCATCTCAAACTCAGACACTAAAAGTGCCTTACGCCTCACAATTTCTGCTTTCTCTTTATAAGCTATTAATATATCGTCAACATATAAAAGTAAATACAATTGAACATCGTTTGAGAAAAGTTTGAAGTAAACACAACTACCAAAGTTGCTTCTTCAAAAACTATTCTTCATTATGGACATGTCAAACCTTTTGTACCATTGCCTAGGTAATTGTTTCAAGCTATATAATTACTTTCTCAATAAACATACCTTATCATCTGCTCCAAGTGGGATAAAACCTTTTGGCTGGGCCATTAAGATCCCCTCTTTAAGTTCTCTATGTAGAAAAGTTGTCTTTGCATCTAACTAGTTCAACTCAAGATTTTTGTAGTAGCAATATCTAATAGAATCCTTATTGAGCTATGTTTAACCATAGTGAGGAAGATTTTAGTGAAATCCACATCTTCTCTTCGAGTAAACCTTTTTTCTACAAGTCTTGTCTTAAATCTTGGTGGTTCAACATTTGATAAGCCTTCCTTAATTCTAAAAATCTATTCATAGCCAAAAATCATCCTATTTTCATCTTTGTAAATGCTAGGTTCATCCTGAATTAAGGTCTAATCTATAGTTCTAATTCATTCCCTCTTCACAACTCTAATCCATGTTTCTTTGTGTTTACTAAGAATAGCTTCTTTGTAAGTACTATGTTCATCCTCTTTTAAGGTCTCAGACACAACTAGAGCATATGAAATCAAATAAGCATAGTCATACCTTGTATGGGGTCTAATTTGTCTTCTTTATATATCTCTAGTCAGTTGATAGTCTTGCAAGTCAAATTATACATTAGGCTTATCTTCATCTTGTTGTTCAAGAGATTCTTGTTGAGAACTTCTATCAGATGTCTCCACCTTAAACTAAACTCTATCTATAAGCGAAACTTACTTATGCTTTTATAAATTTAGTTCACTTTCTAATGTTGTATTTAACATATCTCCTCAATGTTTTAGAACCTAAAGCAATAAAATGACATATTTATAATATATGCTTCAGTGACCACAGTTTTTTCCTACAACTGCTTAGGTAACTTAGCATGAAGCAACATACATCTCATTATTTTCATTAAAGTTTTAATCATTCTTTCTAGCAAGTCATTCTGTTGAGGTGTATACCTCACTATTTTATATCTTACTATCCCATTCTTTTTGCACAATTCATCAAAGTTTTGATTACAAAACTTTTAACCCATTGTTTGTCCTAATTATCTTTAACTTCTTTTTAATTTGATTTCAACGAGTAATTTCCAAGTTTTAAACTTGTCAAAGACCTAGTCTTTACTTCTTAACACACGAAACTATACTTTTCTTGAGTAATCATCAATTATAGAAAGGAAGTATTTATCCCCTTTTAATGAGGGTACCTGTGCCGGTCCCTATAGATCAAGATGAATGTAATTAAGAGTTTGCTTGGTTCTGTGTGTTGCATGTTTAAATCTAATTCTGCAAGACTTACCAAACATATAATCTTCATATAATTTAAGTGAACCTATTGTATCCTTGCTGAGCAACCATTGTTTACTAAGTTTCTTTTAATCCCTTTTCACTTATGTGAGTTAATCTAAGATGCCATAACTTGGTTTTATCATCTTTAGTTTCAATAGAAGTTGTTCACTTCTAGATGATGGATTGCTTTAAACTATGTACAAACCATTCTTTCTTTCTCCTTTTATAATCACCAAGGAACTCTTAGAAACTTTTAGAACTCCTTATAGCTTGGAAGCAACATCTTGATTTATCAAGCATTACAGGAAAAAAATGATTTCTCTCGAGATCAGGCACATCTAAATTCTCGTAACTCTTTCATAGTGCTATCAAACATTTTGATCTTATTGCTACCAATTCCAAAAACTTTACATGTTGTGTTATTCCCCGTTAAAACTTTGCCACTATTAATGTACGTGAAAGAAGTGAAAACACTTTTGTTAGGGCTCATGTGAAAAGAGCATTTGGAGTCTAAGATCCACTCACCTTCAATTTGATCTTTAAAAGCAATTAAAACGTTTACACTTACATTGCTATCATTTGAGTCATCTGAAGCTACTGCTCCATGTTCATTTTTTCATTTTTTTTTTCTTGTTTTTCTTCTTTGGATATTCTGTTATATAGTTTCTTTCTTTCTGACGAAAGAAACACTTTCTCTTGGTTTTAAACTTTGATCTACCTAGATTTTTCTTTCTAGTTTCTCTTTTTCCTCGTCTCTCCAATGCATTCAATCCTTCTCCTTCTTGCCTTTCATTTTCTATTCTTTCATTCAGTTCCTTTGAGTTCAAGGAAACTTTTACATCGTTCATAAGATGGAATTTCTACCATATAGCAAAATTTCCACAAAATGCTCATAAGAGCATGGCAACGAATATAACAATAAAGCTTGGTCTTCTTCATTAATCTTTATGTCAATGTTTTAAAGATCAAGGATGATCTTGTCAAACAAGTCTAAATGTTCATCATGTAGAGTTCCCTCTTACATAGCAAGTGTATTTATACAACTTTCTTCCATAACATGTTGGCAAAAGACTTTTTCATATTCAAACTCGTAAGTTTGTCCACAATTCTCTTGCTGCCTTTTGTATAGAGACTTCTCTACACCTTATCACCAAGACTCAACAAAATTGCACTATGAGCCTGCCTAAGTATGACTTTCTTTCATTTCTCAATTAATGTATTAGTCATCTCATTTACACCATCAATAGCTTCTTCAAGACCATGATGCACCAGCAAAACCCTCATCTTGATTCTCCATAAACTGAAATCATTTTTTTTTGTGAAATTCTCTATGTCAAACTTATAAGTTGTCATCTTTATCTAGAAAGAAAATGGGTCCGATACCATTTTGTTAAGTTTTCTTCTACTTCCTTAAGATTGAACACAACTTCCCAAGTTATGTCACCATATCACAGATGCAAGAAACTATGTTTTTGCAAACTTCAAACAAGCACGTATTAAGAAAAAAGTAGAAAGAATGAGAAAACAACAAGGATTACACGGTTCGGTTTTAAAAGTTTACATCCACAGGTGAAAAGATCATCTTTGGTTATTATTATTCATCAATGAAGGTTACAAGCTTTATTCTTATTATCTTCATTTTACTACATGATATTACCTTGTTTATCCATCATTAGTAGCATACCTAGCATTATTTAGTTCGTCTAGAGTGTTTATTTTTCTTTTTAAGCATTTTAGGTTTTATCTTGTAGATATTATGGTGCTATGACAAAAGGACATGAAAATGGAGCATGAAAGCGCGTCTACGAGACCTCTGTGTATATTAAGAATCGGGTGTCAAAGGAAAACCACAAAACTTTGCTCCTGAGGGACAAAATGCAAGAACATAGGGACTAAAATGCAAGAGCATAAGAACAAGAACAAAAATGCAACAGTTTCAGTTTGGGATGATAGGAAGCATAGTGCACACGCACGCGCCATGATGCTCCTACCACCCCTACATCAACTGAGAGAGTGATGCACGTTACGCCATGCTACCCTTACACAAGTTGAGAAGGTAGTGCACGTGTGCCACAACTCTTGATTCACCTGTGCTCACGCGTCGCGAACCTTACATGCGGGTGTCTTGCTACCCAAATGGCATTTCTACTTGAATCTGAAATGGATGGCCTGATTTTGTTAAGTCCTAGGTTTTCATATTTTTCAATCACTAGGCACCATACCATACTTGGAATAGAGAGTTTCAAAAGAGAAAAAGAAGAAAAACTTGGATATTTTAGCTAAAAAAAAAAGGGAAAAATCAACAAGAACTTGTGCGTTTCTTGAAGTTCTTGAAGAATTCTTGGAGATTTAGGGATTAGAGCTTCACAATCTCTAGTTTTTATCTCTTTCCTTTCTTTACTTTTATCTTGAAATTAACAATTGTGTTGATTAGAACTATTTTTTATATTGTTAATTTCTTAATGATTAAAGTTGTAATCTATTCTATATATGGCTAAATTTAATTTCTATGACAATATGTAATCTAGTTAGAAGCATCCAATATCTGATACAATGGTTTGGGACGTTCTACAATGGTTTAGGAGTTCAACTAGAACTCTTGTAGATATAGTAGCAAGAGGTGCTTTAATGAGGAAAGCCATTGATGAGGCTTATGATTTATTAGAGGAGATGACTGCCAATGCATAATAACGGTCGACTAAATGTTTGACATCGAAGAAAGCCTTTGGAGTTCATGAGGTAGATAATCTTACTACATTTACTCCACTTGTAGTTTGTGATTTATGCAGTGGAACCCATTCTAGTACTAAATGCCAAGTTGGCAACCCCGTTTACTCTATCATCATTAAAACAAGTTCAGTATGTCAGGAATTACAATCAGTACCAAAACAGTTCTTTCTCTAACACTTATAATGAAGGATGCAAAATCTTCCTAACTTTTCTTGGAGAAACAACAAAAATGTCACATCATCACCTCCTAGATTTCCACCTCAAGAAATTAAATAAAGTGAACTTAGAAGATGCCTCGCTCAACTCATCATGAACACTTCCAAGTTCATGACAAAAATTAGACTACATTACAAAATCAAGCTATATCTATCTAGAATCTTGAGGTATCAATGGGTCAAATGGCAAGTTTTATTGATGGAGAGGCAATAAGGTTCTTTTCCGAGCAATACAGAGATAAATCTTAAGGAAAAAGTCAATGCAATTACACTTAGAAGTGGGAAGCAACTTAGTGAGTTGTAAAGCAAGTTGAAAGAGGCAATGGGAGAACAAGTTGAGTCTTCTCCATCAAATGCACCACTCACAAATAATAAGGAAAATGAGGAGCAAGCAGAAACACCACAAACACATCTATGAAAGCAAGTCCTTCAATGTCATAACCGAAAGCATCAACTACTCCCAAGACATCTGTACCACCAACTTCATTTCCTTAACGTCTCCGAAAGAACAAATTAGATAAGCAATTTTTCAAATTCTTTGATGTGTTTAAAAAATTGCATATTAACATTCCTTTTGCAAATGCTTTGGAACAGATGCCCAATTATGTCAAGTTAATGAAGGAGATCCTGTCAAACAAAGGAAAGCTGAAGGAATATGAAATTATCGCACTTACTAAAGAGTTTAGTGCTGTATTACAAAAGAAATTGCCTCTAAAGTTAAAAGATCCAGGGAGTTTCACTATAATTTTCATTATTGGAGATTGTTATTTAAAAAAAGCTTTATGTGATTTAGGTGCAAGTATTAACTTAATGCCTTTGTCTATTTTTAGAAAATTAAGACTTGGTGAAGCAAAGTCAACAAACATCTCTGTACAATTAATTGATCGATGGATTAAGCATCCAAAGGGTATTATTAAGGATGTATTGGTCAAAGTTGGCAATTTCATATATCCAGCAGATTGTGTTATTGGATATAGAAGAAGACCATAAGATTTTTCTCATTCTTGGTAGGCCTTTCTTAGCCACTAGCGAAGCTTTGATTGATGTTAATTATGGCAAGTTGACACCAAGGGTGAATGATGATGAGGTTACGTTTAGCGTTTTCCATGACATGAAATCTCCAATTGAGCAAAGTACTTGTCTTAGGGTAGATTTCATTGATAATTGTATAGTGGATTCTTATAAAGATGGGATGAGGGAGTTTTAGAATGATGTATATAAGAATGCCAAAATTTTCAAAGAGACAAAGAAATGGCATGATATAATGGTTCTTTGGAAACACTTTGCATTGGGTTGTCATGTTCTATTGTTCAACTTGAGATCAAAGTTGTTTCCAGCAAACCGAAGTTAAGATGATCGAGTTTGTTCTTAATTGAGAAAGTGCTTCCATTTGGTGCGATTAAACTGAAAGATAAGAATGAACATATTTTTCAAGTCAATTACCAATGACTGAAGTACTACTACTAAGAAGAGAAAAAAAGTGAGGTGAACATTCCTCTTGGAGACCCTAATTGATTATGAGAACTTGATTTGGCTGAAGATGTTAAACTTAGCACTACTTGGGAGACAACCCAAGGTTTTTGAGAAGGAAAAGATGAACTTTGCGATGCTCGAAGAAGTTATTCAAATCAAGTGTTATCCTTCTATTTTCCTTCTTTTTTCATTTTTAATATTTTATTCCGATTCCAACTTTAGTTAATCTAATCATTGCATGATGTTGAGGACAATATTAGGTTTAAATTTGAAGTTTTTATCATATGTGATTTTTGGTGTATCAACCATGATATGTTTTGTAGTTTCGATCACCCTATTTTTTTAGTTTCGATCATATGTTTTTTTTGTAGCTTTAGTAACGTGTTATTTTTCTAGTTTCAATCACAATCTCCTTTGTAGTTTCAATATCTTAATTTGGATAGTTTTGAGCACTTATAATTTGTGTAGTTTCGATCACTTGTAGTATATCTAAACCTGAGGGAAACTATAGTTTCGATTTTTCTATGACACATTGTTTTTGGAATTTTTTATTTTTGCATTTCTTACTACGTTGCATATATTTGAGATATAATTTGTTGGATTACTAACATATAATGAATATGGTTGTGACTGTGACTACAGAGTTAAAGATTTTAAAAGCCGAACAATTTTCCATTGCTGTGACGTCACTATTGCTCGAACAGTGTTGAACGCGATGCGGAAGAAAATCACTCCCACGCAACTAGAGTTGTTCAGACAGACATGTTTAGGTTATCTCTTGGACCTAAAAGATGTCCAATTTTCAGGCAACCTTATACATAATATGCTATTGTACGAGGTGGTGATGGAGAAAGCAAAGAATGAGATGTGGTTTCTGGTTGATGGCAATATCATACATTTTTTGCAAGGAAAATACCAATTTCCCCCTTGATTTATTAGCCTTCTACCAGTTACATCCCTACTATATCAAAATTACTATTTACCTCTCTGACCAATGGTTTAAATATGAACCGAACAGAACTTTATTTTAATAATTATAAAATTATTTTTAAATTATTACATATTTTATATTAACATCTTTCAAATAATCATTAAAATATTTATTATTTTATTTTGATTTAATTTTTAAAATTATATTTTTTATATTAATTAAAACTTCCCTTACTATTTAAAAAAAATAATAGTTAAAACTATATTTATTTTTAATAATTATTATATATGTGTTTGAAAGAGTCATATCATAATGATTATATAAAATATTCATAAAATTGAAGTAGATGTGGTGGTTAAGGCATGGGCAAGTTTCGCCTCAGTCTCAGGTCCGATTCCCACTAAAAGCTTATCATTTTGCAATTTTAAGGAAATCAGTTCTTGTTCAAACTATTGATTTGGTTCGGTTCGGTTCATATTTAAACCATTGGTCAGGGAGGTAAATGGTAGTTTTGATACAATAAGGATGTAACTAGTAGAAAGCTAATAAATTAATGGGAAAATTGAGTTCGGGTTAGTTACAGGCTTGACTTTTGGGCCCTATCCGAATGATACAGGGGGACATTAAGGCTGAGGGATATGTACGTTGGTGGGAGGCGAGCATGAAACTTAAAGGTTTAGAGAAAGCATCAATGTGATCTACTTCAAGTTGATAGATGACTTGAATGCAATTAAGTTGTCACTGTACGTTTTGATTGAGCATTTTTTACTTGGGCATGGGTAGCGGTATCACACGAATATATGGATACTGAAAATGGTAGATAACTTGTAGCAGTTCAACCGATTTCCCTAAGGGTTGATTGTATGGACATACACCTTTCGTTCTCTGAGTAGGGCAACTTTTGAATGTTAAACATGCTTAGAAGTAGAAGGAAGAGATGAGCCAATCAAGCGATACAACTTTTGCAGATTTCCCTTTGTGTTTCAGGTATTTGAATTGCATTACTTTAATATTGATTTTTAATTATGTCCTATATATTATTATTAACATAAATATTTTTTAATACATGTAGATTTGGATTTATGAGGCTATCTCTACTACTGAATCAGAGTTGGGCACAGGCACCAACGCCCACCTTCCTTGTATTTTAAGGTGGGTCGTAAAGAGGAAAAATGTCTGCGACGAGGACCTGAAGCTGTACATTTTCAATGTTAGCTCAATATGATTTTACATTTAATACTATTCACTTTAATGTTGTATTTTTTAATTTATTTGTTTTTGGCCCCCGATTGTGATGCATACGTTGATGGCATGTCCAACTGAGCTAATGTTGCCTTACGCCCAACATTTGCAATCAAATGCAGCATTTGGCAGTGAATACACCAACACTCTTTTCCCTGAGCATGTGGACGACGATGAGGTAGAGGCATCGTTGCGGTTGTTGAGGCTATAAAAGGTATATTTTAAACACTTTAAAGTTAACCTTGATCTAAACATCAACTAACTAACATTTGGTTCAATCTTTCTTAGAGAGGGGTGAGGAACAATGAAAAGGAGGGCCAAGATTCATTATCGCCAACTCTGTTGAGTCTGAAGAAGAATAAGAAAAAGGTAAATTAAATGAACACTTCTACTTTTAGATGTTGTACGAAGAATTTTACAACACCTAAGACACACTTGTTTTACAATCTGGACTTTGTCAATGTATGCATCGTGCCATTGTGTTGGACGAGGTTCCCATGCATGACGACCCTTATCATTCTCTCGCTGCCTGGGATGCATTTTTCGAAGACTCTCACGAGACATGCAGCATTTGTCGATGTTCTGAGATCATCATAGCGTGAGATGGAACTTTGCTAGAAGATTTGTGCAATATTGATTTCTTAGCCTATACATTGTGGCAGGAGGAGATATGGTGCCGCCATGAGAAGATATTGCGTGGAAAGGAAAAGTCATTGCATTATCAAAAGGAGATTTTGACAATCCTCGTTAGAGAGGTGGGTGATATGCAACAACTAAATGCCGTTGGTGAGGCATTTGAGCCATAAGTACGATCATTTTTTCTAAGTAAATATATAATTATTTATTTTTCATCGATTTCAAGTGATTTTTTTGCTCTTGCTCGTGAATGTTGAAAGGGTTCCTGAGTCCCAAAATTAAATATATTTGGGATTGTTGTTTGTTCTTATTCAAAGGGTTCGTGAGGCCCCTAATTATATGTATTATACATTGTTGTTGGACATTCTGGGCTTTTGAGATGGTATCAGCCCCTATTTGTATGTAATATAAAGTGTATACATTTTCATGTAGGTTTTTCTTTTTTTTATATCTCCAAATATAGGGGGGAACTATGTCCATTCTTTTTCAAAATATTAAGTTTATTTTTGTGCTGAGTAGATGAAATTGAAAGAAATTATAGAGTTAAGAATCAAAACTGCTAAAGTCCAAATTAAAGAAACTAACAATTAATCCACTATAAAAGCCAAAAATAATAATAATAATACTAATTTTTGAATCCCACAATTCACAGAAGAAAAAAAAAGGTAAAACTTAAAGAATAGATTCACATACCTCCAAAAGATTGTTTCAAAAAGGCTTTTAGCTAAATAAGGAATTGTGGGCAAGTGATGGAGAGAAAGAAGAATAATGTATTAAGAATGCAGATAATTAATTTTCGTTAAAACAAGTAAAAGTAATAAAGGGACAGAGGATTTGTAATTTATGGTATTTTATGGGTTTTCTGAAAATCTAAAACTAGTATTGTGATAGAGTTGTGGAGTAGTGTGAGAGTACGCAGTTATTTTTTAAATGTATGTGGGTATGTGTTCCCGCGTCTTCGTAGAACTAGACTGGCTTATATATATTGCTTGCTTGGTTACTTAAGTCCTATTGATAAGTGTGTAGAATACGCACTTATCAGGTATTTTGAGACTTGAATTATTTTGTAAATCTTCAAGTTTAGTTAATATTTGATGAATTCTAATGTTCTTCTTAGAAAAGATAGCAAAAGGGCATTGAAGATGAAATCAGCTCGAGAAAGCAACGTCGGAAAAGTCACAAAGGAAATAAGGACTTAAACACAAAGCTGAAGGGACCCAATTGCAAAGAAATCAAAGCTAGAGGCCATGGCGCGACAGTGCCATGGCATAGTGTACTAGTGCCATACCCACACTCCAATCCTACTTTGGTCGCGAGGATGGCGCGGCAGTGCCACGGAGGTGCGCGGCCGCGCCACGCGTTTTGTCCTATGGCGCCCTAGCGTGAATTTTGGGTGCTCCAACACCCCATAGACATGTTTGGATGATTTTTGGCCGTGAGATCATCACCTAATGGCCTGATTTTGGTATCTTTTAAGTTTATATATTTTTTGGATGATAGCCGCCAAAAAGAAGGAACCTAGAATAGAAATTGGGAGGTTTTTGAGTGAGAAAGAGGGAGAACGAGTAAAGATCTTAGAGAGAGAAGTGAAGTGATTCAAGTTGGAGCCCTTGGAAGAGGACTTGAAGGAGGATCATTGAAGTTTAGATCTCTAATCTAGTTTTCCTAAACTCTTTAACTCCCATTTGTATTTCATTTGAATTTTAATTGCTAAACTTATAAATTATGGAATACATGTTGATTGTTATGTTGTTATTTGTGATGATTGGCTAGTTTTCTTAATCTAGGATCCTGATGGATCTTGTCTAAACTATGTTTTAATCAATTAGCATGTTATTAATGTTGTTATGGTTTGAATCACTTGTGTTTATCTTGCTTAATATTCTGATTTGTTAATTAATTAATGAATTGGTTAAATTAGAGATGGATGAATTAAGTCTTGGGAAAGATTAATTTGTTTATCGGAATAAGTAAATACAATTTAGATAGTTGTGAGACCGAGAGATAATTGACATCTAGATAATCTAATTAACACTTAGGATTTCAAGAAACCGGGAGGTAAATTGGGTTCTAAGCGTTAAATAACAAGTAATGCATAATGAGCATATAATTATTTAGGTTAGGTAGGGATATCAATTTGAATCATTGTGCGTAAAACCTTGACTTACGCTCGGAAGAGGTGTTAAGGTTGCCTTAAATCTTGTGATTAGTGAATTAGATCAAAACACATTAATAATGGTCAATTAGAAGAAACAAGTGATTGATAAATAAAATCAATACCCTAGGTAATTCATCTTTGCATACTTCATCTTTTATAAATTCTTAAACTCAATTTCTATTCTACATTAGTTAATATTTGTGTTTTAATTTATTTTTCATTACAATTAATCGATTTAGTTTGCTTAGATAAAATTGACTTTTTAAACTATAGTACTTAATAGTTAATTTGAATCTCAATCCTTGTGGGACGATATTTTTTCTTATCACTTTATTACTTGATACGACCCGTGCACTTAGGGTTAGTATAGTCGCAATCAATTATTTTAATTAATTAAAATATTATATTTAAAGTTTTTTAAGAATAAAATAATAGTATATCCAAAGCTACCTATAATAATTAAAAAAAAAAAAAACACTACCTGTAAGTCATTTGACACACATATTTTATATTATTTTGAGATAATCCAATACTAATATTTTCTTTTCTACTTTGCTTAAACCATATTATTTTCATTATATTAAAATTAAAATGATTATATATATAAGGATATTTTTTAAGAAAAATTTCAACTCTTGCATAAATTGTCATTTGACTACTACTCAAAAAATAAAAATAAAAATAATTAAATTCTTCTTGATGTAGATGGTATTTGTTTATCTTTTTTATTTTACAACATTTTGCAACCTCTATATTTAGTATTCTATTGAATAAATATTTAACATTTATTAGATTTTCAGTAAATATCTACGTCCAATCTCTTCTAAATTAGCATGCGGGAAGTGAAACTAAACTCTTACAAAAAGGTTTTCTTGATTCCCAATTCCTTATCCTAAATCCCATGGTTAATTATAATCGTGATCTCTTTCTCACCCAATCTCAACCCAAAATAATAATAATAATAATACAACCTTATTTCATAGACTTTCAAATAAGGAGTTTTAACATATAACTCCTCTGAGATTTGGTTTTTTAACACCTAGATAGATTGTTTGGCTTAATTAACACATACCTCCCCTACTGACATCCAATTCCATCAAAGAACCATGAAATGATCAATATGCCCTTCATTTGCCATTTTCAAGATGAAGACAAAATGCAGGAATTCGAATTGCTTTGTATTTATTTAGTTTATTTGTTTAATATGGGCCCACAATGTAAAAATCAAAACCAAACCTCAAGGGAGGTATGTGTTAAAACTTCTAGCAAGCAGTAACAACTGAAAAAACCTAATCACAAAGTGTGAAGCTGCCTATAACTTGTTATAGCCGTTGGTTTCTTATAGCTGTGGTTTCTAATGACTATATCACTTGCATACATATTCTTTAAATGTAGAAATATTACTTTCAATACCTTACCTATAAGCCCTTTTGCAAAGCCAAAAATACATATGCAACTTACATTTTCAAATGGCATCCACATGCTTAAACGCAAGGGGAGGCTCAAGTAGTAGCAAAGTAAAGTAATGGAGAAAGGAGGTCAATGGAAAAATAATAAAATTTCAAAACAAATATTGTTAGAATCTCGGAATCCGTTGATAACCCAAACAAGCTTTACTATTGTTGTAGGTATGACCAATGCAGGTTTTTCAAATTTGGTGTCCTACAAATGATGACATAGAAGGCAACTCATGGTTTGAAGGATATGACACAACAAATGCTTGGTAGACTTGACCAGATGCAACACAAATGAAAAAGATGACTACATTGCTCAGAGGCAGGGTGTTTAGAAATTGAAATGGAGTTCAGGCTAAAATGCTCCTACTTTTTAACATTGTAATATTTATGATTGCTATGTACATTTTGTTTTCTAAGTGCACTATGTAGATAATGCACCTAGAGCATTTACTCGCTACTGTTTCAGAGAACAATAAATTCAAATGCTAAGCAACTCTTTGATGTTAAAATGTTCATATGGCATAGATGGTGTAATGTGTGCAACAAAATGACACCTAATACCATTGTATACATGTTTCACTTAATCAAACCTACATCTTAACAGCAACAAGCAGCAGTAAGCATAATAACATAATACAGTTCAGTTCTCAACAGCAACAAAAAACAAATCAGTTGACTTAAAAGTTTCGTCAAACACCCGTAAGAAAATTTGAAGCAAGCATCCATTCAAAATATAACAGTTGTATCCATCTATAACCATCTTAGTAAGTTTTGTGCCTATAAATATACATGTGCACCAACCAACAACATATCTACCCAAACATTAAAATCAATGCTAACAAGACCACAAGCCTATTTAAATGGTTTCCACATACAGTAAAGGTAGATGCTGCACCATCTGTCTCCAAAAGCAGCAGATGTTGTATCATCTGTGATCTAAGTATAAAAAAACACTCTGTTATCCCTATGCAAATTCAATATATTGAGTCCTTAAACCAAAAACCTGATGGATTAGATCTTCCTTCTCAGCTTATGTAAAGCCTGACTTAGGTTGCCTACATTTGAAAATAAATGCATATTTTTGTTCAGTGTTATGTAAGATTCAAAATAGAAAGTTAAAAGCATAAGATTACTACTACTACAAGCAAGGTACCTGATGCATTGACAATCTGACTTGTTGCTTATGTGCTAGTCTAACTTGATTCACCTATTTGCTTCACATGCATAACCTGCCAATAGAAGAGTATTCAATAAGCTAGTTATGTTTATTAATAGCAGCAGAAGTTTTATGAATTACATACAATATAATGTAAAAGTTCACTTTTGCAACACCATGAGATTTCTTCTTTCTCTTGCCATGAACTTTTCCACAAGTTTTCTTATTATGCCCCCATTCAGAGCACATTTTTCACATGACTAAACAACTCCTCTCCAATTTAGCTTTCACCTTGCACTCTTTTTCTAGTTTTTTTAGGTCTTCTAGATTGTTTCTTCACTTTATGTGGTCTAAGTCATTGTCCAAAATCCATTGCCATCTAATTTCACTTGGTGTTGGCCTAATGTGCTTTTTATATGTTCTGATATAGTATTCCCTTATGAGATAAGAGCTCACAGACTTGGAGTAATCTTCTCTAATCTCATCAGTGTACTTAAGTGCGTGAACACATAGCAAACTAGAAATCTTCTATACACCGCAATCACATTCTTTTGTCCCCAAGTTAATAATATATCCATCTTTGTTGTCTACCAATACCTCATATATATCCCCATCACCAAAAAAAACATCCATATTTCTGCTCAGCTCTCTTAGGTTGATGATTATGTTATGAACCACAGGTGGCAGAACTTGACACCATTCTTGGCCCGAATGTACCCATATCAATGTTAAGGCAACATGGTTAAATCGAATATAAACATGAGCATTGCTTAATCTCAATATATTATTTGCAATAACAATTATTTAAGTTTGATAAGATTACCTACTGTATATTAGTTTCACGGTCTTGATTCTGATTTCCTCCCACATTCAGATGATTGGTAAGCTTCTAAGTTCATTAATCCAACTGTTGTATGTCTCACTTGTGTTATTTGTAACATGTGCTGACTTAACCCATGTGCTAAAGTTACACATGCTCTAATTGCCAACCGAAACTTCACACAGCCATGTGTAAGCTGTAGGGCATATTTTGTTTATGTCTACCATATGTTTGTTAAATAGAGCTACTAATCCACTTCTCACAGCCTGCCAGAACAAGTTTTTCAATGCAGGCCTGGGGAATTTCTATTTAAAGTTGGCATACCTACAACAAAAACCTTGCCTTCCTGTTGGGAAAGACTTGATCCAGTGCAATCAACACGCCCTTCTGTTTATGGGTCATGAAGCACAATCCACTACCCTCATTCTTCTCAAACTGTTCATATAGCTTTTCAAGGAAATATGTCCATGAATATTGGTTTTCATTTTGTACAACACCAAATGCCAAGGGGTATGCCCCGTAATTTGCATTAATGCTCACTCCTACAAGCAACACACCTTTGTACAACCCTTTCAAATGACACCCATCTAGTCTAATAAATGGCCTGCAACCTTGGAAGAGGCCCTTCCTCTATGCATCATAACAAATGAATAATCTTTTGAATCGTGGGTTATCTTCAATTGGAATCCATTCTGTCTGCAAATCGACCACACTACCATGATTGTTTTATTGTATGGATAAAATGTATCTACTGAACTTCTTGTATGATGCCTTATGATCTACCCCTAATAGTTCTAAGGCTTTGTTCCTTGTTCTATACAACCTGATTGGGTGGCAAGTCACCTTAAATTTCCTCTTCAACTCATTAGCTATGATTTTGATGTCTACATTTGAGTTAGCTCTAAACAAGTGTAGAAATTGTGCAATAATTCAACAAGACTTAGGTTCCCAATTATCAAATATCCTCTTGCATGAATGAGGGGGTTATAGGTCTTAATATAGAATGATAACGTATCCCATGTTAGACTTGCACGAATTCTCCAAGTGCACCATTCGGCAGCACATTTAACAATAACTCGAGCTTTCTTATTTTTTATTTGCTGTAATTTGAAGCCATTCCTAACAACAAAGACTTGAAGAACATTTTGGAAGTTATACACAGTGAAAAAGGTATGCCCTTTCTTCAATTCAATCTTTTCATTTGCATCCATACTATACTCGAACCCTTCATTATTCCTTTCATATCTAATAGTTGGGCTGTCATTGTCATCAATCATAGTACTGTTATTATCAAATTGGTAGTCCTCTATTGCTTCATCACCATCATCATCTCTATACATATTAAGATCATCCTCAGACTCAAAAGCATAGAATCTATTATTTGTTGCTTGCTCGGCCTCTTCATTATTCACTTTGGGTAAATGATCTCTATATGGTGGTATGACATTGTACTTTATCTCACTGTTCTAAGCTTCAGTCAATTCCACTATAAGCAAAGGATCTGCCAAGGGTTCTATTGTATCCTCTGGTTGAGCATCTTCAAAGTTAAGCAAGCAACCATAAAGCTCAAATTGCCTCACTCTGAGTATATTGTCAATTTGACTAAGCCTTGAAACTGTGTCCGGCATGATCCTCTCAGGTGCAAGATTGTCTAACTCATAATCATCATAAACTCCATCAAGGGCAAAGTTATTTGAAGTAACCTACTAAGGCAATTGATACTGCTGTTCTAAATTAACACATTCAGTCCCACTACTTGGTTGATTGGCTATCACATGTACACTAGAGTGTCCTTTGTTACCCAGTTCTTTAAACGTTGCTTGCAAATTTGCATCACTCTTTAAACTTATCCTATCCTTGGTTTAGGGAAATTCTACCTGAGAGAATGACAATTGGACCCCCGATTTTTAAAATAAATGTCAAGTACACTCCCAAATCAAAAATATCTGTCACTGATACCCCTTCCCTTACATTTTTCTATTTCCATTAAGGTTTGACTACCTTTGACTATTGTAATGACGAAAATACCTTTTATTATCTGTTACACAATAACCTAAATTTTATATGAAAATGTAATGACGAATATATCCTTATAAATTATAATGCAACCATTATTTATTATAAGGATAAATAAATAGTTTTAGATTAACTTAAAAAAATCACCAATACAAAATTAAGTTAAAAAGACAATATTTTTCGGTACCCAAAATGTTTCTTTCTATACTTAACAATGTCTTATAAAAAGCTATTAAAACACATAGCTTGAATAACAAAATTCAAGTTTTGATCACAATGGTCTTGATTTCTCAACAACTAGACAAAAATTGTTCTCTAAAGTATAATATCAATCATCATACATTTAAAAAAAATTCAAACAAACAATCTTAAATATTATACACCATAATCCATTCAAAATTGAAGAACACAAGTAGGAAACAAAACCAAAAAAGCAGCAACTAGAGGCATACTCCATTCGCACCACCCACCTTCATCATTTCCACATTTAGTGCCGCCGTCCACTCTCGTCGCACCACTCATAATCCCTGCATGTAAGGTTTCTTGTCCATGGATCTTGGTTGTCAAAGCCATGTGCTTGCAGTTCTAAAATTAAAAGGAGGCATTAGCGATCAAACCCATTCAAGACAAAAGTCGATTGCCTCTTTCTCATGCCTCTCAATCGTAGCCAAATGTGTTTGTTTCATTTTTAATTTCATTTTTGTTTTGTTTAAGAGTGTATTTGATTTGTAAGAAGAAGAAAATGAAGAAGCAAAAGATGATGATGATGAAGAAGAAGAAAAAGAAGATGATGAAGAAGAAGAAGAAGAAGAAAAGAAGAAAGATGAAGACGAAGACGAAGAAAACGAGAGAAGAAAGAGAAAAAAAATCTGAAAAAAGAAGAAGAAGAAGATAGGGTCGACTACGGAAAAAAAATGGGGAAGATTTAGGGTTTTCTTTTTCTTCTTTTTTATTATATAATTATTTTTAAGTAAAAGACTATCTTATCCTTAACTATAAAAATAATTATATTTTTTAATTTTTTAATTTTAATTTCAAGTTATAATGACAATTATACTCTTTTTTGTTATAATACAAACGGAAAAAACTAACATAAGGGGTATCAGTGACAAATATTTTTTATTTGGGAGTGTATTTGACATTTATTTTAAAAATTGGGGATCTAGTTGTGATTCTCCCATTCTACCTCAAAAGTAATACATCATTACTCATTAATCTGTTCATTGCCACTTAATACACATTGAATGTCATCCCACATTTGCACTAGACTGTATGAATTTGGATTGACCCTTGCAATATGATTTACTTCATTTTAGTAGTACAATACACATCAAACCTACTCATGTTGTTTAGATATACCAAAAATAAAATTAGCTACAATTTCACAGCACCAAAAAAATGTATATAAAATAACCATAACTAAAATTATCTGACTCAATTCATAATAATGCTGACTCAAATCAAACGCATGTCCAATTTATCACAAACCCCAACTAAAATTACTACCTCAACATCTAATAAAATCTTATTGCTGACATATCTCACAGAGTATATGAAAATGATCTTAAGAATCCTTTTTTTTTTTTTTTTTTGTTTTTCTTACTATAAAGCAAATCCAAACCCATTTGAAAAACAACAGTTTGATTCAACTTATACAATACATGGAAAAACCTCAAAACATAGAGATCTTCACTTGAAATTTGCTCCAAATATATATACGAATCTTAGTGTCATTATATGCAAGAGCACAAAACAGATGGTGAAAATATACATGGATTAAACTGAAACAACCACCATTCCATATTTTGTTATACATGCAAATACCCCAAAACAGAATAATCTCAAACTGAAATAATACAAAATAGATAAACAAAGGCTCTAGAATTGCAAATCAAAGCTTCAGTTGAATCAGCTTGTAGCATTAGATGTAAAAAAATGTAAAACATGCAAATACCCCAAAACAGATACATCTCAACGAGTGAAACAATGCAAAACAGATAAATGAAGGCCCATAATACAAATCAAAGCTTCTGTGGAATCAACTTGTAACATCAAATGTCAAGAAATGTAAAATATGTGAAGAAACAAAACATAAAATCAAAGCTTGACTCCATTCAGCATGCATCGATAGTCCAAGTATGTTATATATGTAAGACCCCAAATCAAATATAGCCGAAGAGAAACAACACCACAATCCCCCTAAAATAGGTACATCTTAATAAATAAAACATCATAATCGACCCAAAATAGATACAATTGAATAGATGCAATAGCATGATTGACCCAAAACATATACAATACTACAATCTAATTATCCTGAGTGCATACAATAGCACAATGAACCCAACTTCTACTACACAGCAAAATAGCCTTTTTCTTTTCAGACTCAACTCAAATATGTCATTATTCATCGCTCACTGTTATGAACACCATGCATGCGAGCATAAAATCAAGAAATTTGATACATGCCAACATTCGAGTATGAGGTTTACCTAATTCAATCGACGGATTCTTTTGTTTGTCGAATTTTTGGAGCTTGATTACAGCTTTTTGGAGAGCCAAAATGCCATGATTAAGCACGGATTCTTTCATTGAATATATACTAATAGAAGCAAGTATTGGACCAAAATTAGCTCTCATTTTCCTCCGTATGTCCACCCGACTTCCATCTTGCAACAAAATCGATCGATTTGACAAAAAAATGGCTCGTCAATTTGACATGGCGTGGGTATTTTAGCTTGCGAGATCTAGGTTCAAAATTTAGCTAGCCTCTGTAGATGAATTATCTCTTGCAATAGTAAACAAAACATGAAAAAGGTAAGCCTTTATTTCTTTACCATTATACCCCTACAACTAACGGTTCTTTGATGAAATTAGATTTCAGTAGGGGAGGTATGTGTTAATTAAGCCAAATAATCTATCTAGGTGTTAAAAAGCCAAACCTCAGGGGAGGTATATGTTAAAACCCCTAATAAATCATAATTAGTTCGCTTTTTTGTAAAACTTTTATTGAATAAAGTTTATTGCAAAACTTCCATGGAAACTTCTTTTTCATGTATTTAATTGTTTTGACAATTATTTTTTATAGTAATCGAGTTTTTCATTAGCTAAATGTAAAAATTTCTTTTGCAAGTATTTGATTATTTTGACAATTATGTTTTCTAAATTAGTTTCTTTATAGTTGAGTTTTTCATTGGGTGAATATTGTGGTTGGCTTAGCTACTTCCCATTTAAACTAACTAATTTATAAGTTTATTCTTGTTTTATTTTATCTTTTGTTTCTTTTAATTATATGAGTTTCTTAAGTTGTTAATGTGAATGAAGCTCATTGATACCAAAACAGCTTTGGATTGCTACTTGCTTGCTTCCAATATTGATTTAATTGTAGAGCACCAATATGAGTGATAGTGTATCCATATGCCAAACACATAGTAATTAAATTCAACATTAGAGAATTTGTAAAAGGTGCTAGTGCAACAATTTGAAATAGAGAATTATGGGTTTGAAAGTTTGTAACAGTGAGCTTGATGGAGATTATGAAAATTAAAGAAGGTACAGCCCACATAATTGAATGAGGTTGGTGTGTAATAGTTGAATGAAAGGCTAATAGCTAGCATGAACAAGAGTTAGGAGTATGGGTACATTTTTGAGTTTTAATTTTTATATTAACTTAGATAATAGTTTCTTAACTTAGGAAAAGGAAAATGTCCCTGACCTCCCTAGGGTTTGAGATAATTATCCACTTCTCCCTTACTATTTCAAAAAAACTCTAGACACTCCTATCGTCAACTCCGTCTCAATTAAAAAAGATACTTTTAGTAGGGATGGCAAAAATTCCTGCAGAGCCGAGGGCCCAACCTGCTCAGGTTAGGGATTGGGTCCGGTTTGGGGCTGAATTTTTAGCACCATTTTAAATTCGGGTCGGGGATGGGGATGGGTCTTAATCCCCCACCCGACCCCGTTTCGCCGCTTCATAGCTTTTAATTTAATTAGTTAATTACATATATATCCCTTATATTTAATAAATAATGCTAAAAGTTCTATAAATATCATTTTAGTCAAACAAATCCTTTAGAAAAGTTTATAATTATTTTATTTAGTCAATTAAATCCTTCGTATTATAATGTAATCATAATTCACAAATTCATAATTATTTACAAATTTTCAATTTAATCGATTTTAGAATTTTTTTAAATCCATTTTCTTAATAAAAATTTGCTAAAATAATCAAAATAATGAAATTAAATAATTTTTAATCATTAAAATTTAGAACAATAAATTCTAATAAAATAAAAATAATCAATTGATGCCAAACAAAATAATCAATTTGTTAATAAATTAATTTTTTAATATAATATTATAAGATTAACAAAATAATTAAATATTTTTATACAAAATTATCAAAAAATAAAAAAAAATCTAAGATTGATTTAATCCATTTCTCTAATTTTATCAATTCAATTAAATAATTTACTATAATATTTTTTTTTCTATTTATATAAATTAATAAAAATATTATAGTAAATATATCAATCAAATTTTGATATTTATTTTTATATTTATATAGTTTAATGAAAAATTATAATAAACATATTAATCAAATTTGATATTAAGTTCTAAACTCATTTATATTATCTATTTTAATTCTACAATAACATTGCATATCGAACTTTATTTTATGACTATGAAGGTTGTCATGTTCATTAGACTAGTTCTTAATCACGATTCATTTAATAGAGATTAATTATTGTTATTCTAATTAATATGGATTGAGATTAGGTTTTAATTAATAATGTGATAACAGTAAATTGCCCAATAAAATTGTATTATATTGCCTAATTTTAATATATAATAAGGGAAAATTGGGGCATTTTAGTGTAGAATATATATATTTGCAGCAAAGTGCTGAAAAAAAATATGTCATCCAACTTCAATTCACAACAGTAGTGTTAAAAATCAAATAATTACAAAATTTATTATTATTAAAAATATTAAGCAGGTCTTTTTACTTTCAATTTCAAGAGTGTAGATAATATAAAATAATTACAAAATTAAAATTAATAGTATTTATAATAATATAAATTAAATATTTATTTCATTAAATATGTTTCATTTGCACATTTTATCAACAAATTATAAGTGGCGTGGTAGTTAGGAGGCTGTCAAAACTCCTTGAGGTCTCAAGTTTAAGTCCTTATAATTGTAATTTTTAACTGAAATTTAAAAAGTTAAATCGGAACTTAAATTGGGTCAGGGGCCTGTGGGGATCCCCGATTGGCCCAAATCGGGGACTGATGGGGGATGGGAATGGTTCATGGCAATCAGGGCCGGGGGCGAGGATGAGGATCCCAACCCATTGCCATCCCTAATGTTTAGGGACAAAATTGTATTTTACCATGTTAAAAGTGTAAAATTGAGGTGATGGTGAAAATGAGTCAGTAACTAATCCCAATGTAATCTAATGAATTTAACTTAGTCTTAATAATTTATAATAATTTATTCTCTTTTTAATAATTTATAAATAAAAATACATAATAAAATAAATATAAAAACAATAAATTACTTCATCCTTTAAAAAAACCCTAGAACACCTCTTTTTACTAGTCGTACCTCTCCCACCTCCGTTCTCAACAACACCTGCCCCACTTCATCGAATTGGTTTCTCGCCTACTTCTTTTTCCCCATAATCGTCGTTTTCCCCTCTCCCATCTTCAAATTTGTCTCAATCTCTGGTCGTATCAAATTACAAATTAAAACTAGATTCAATAAGAAACGTAATTTGTGGGTTTGGAGGAGGAGTTGTGGGAAAAGTGAGAGGATTAGATCATGATCTAATGATGATGGTGGTGGTAACCAACTGTGAAGGAGGATTGATAATGGTGGTGGTGGTTGCAGTGATTGACGGTGCAGGAGAAGTTGTGAAGTTTTGGGTTTGGAAGAAAGTTGTGGGTTTGGAGGATTTGTGGAAGAAGAAAGAGGATTGGATCGCCATCTAATGATGATGGTGGTGGTGATAACTGACGGTGGAGGAGGATTTAAAGGTGGTAGTGGTGTGAGGTGACAATCAACGGTGGAGAAGTTCTGGTGGGTTTGGAGCATTTGTGGTATGGTAGCTTTGTGGGAGAAAAAGGAAGAAAATAAAAAATATTATTGTTTTTTATATTGCAACATAGTCTTACAAAAAGTTACGTACATTCATGTAAATTGTAACATGTTATTTGAAGAATAATGGCGATTATTGAGAAGTTCCAAACTAATTGCATGACATGGTTAAAATAAAAATAAATCTTATTCTAAATGAATATAATTTAAATTATTAATTTATAATTTAGTGAGAAACACAAAATAGTAACTAAAATAAAATTGATTTTTGGTAACCAATTACATTACAGTTTTTGTGACAAAAATTACTTTCCTAACTAAATTTCAACTTTGCCCTTACTAATTATGAAATAAGAGAAATTATGGAGCAAGAATAGAAGTAAATCATTTAGTAACAAATATTAAGTCACAAAATTTGATTACATCACTAATATGTTTATTATAGTAGTGAGCACAATTAATTTTACTCAATGAAATTATATTTTAGCATCGAAATAATGTTTCATTTTTAAAGTTATGTATGAGACATGAGAGAAGTTGATAATAGCAATAAGAATAAATTATAGAATCAAAATAACTTATACTAAAAAATTATTAATTTATGTTAAATATAAATATTCTCATTTCTATAGTCTACGTATAAACACCATTTATTATGATTAATATATGAAAATTTTAATATATATGTGAATTATCACTAAGATTTCAGTTAGGTTTTACTTTATATGTGAATAATGTTAGATTTCACATGCAAACAATTTCTTATTAGACTTGATATTATAAAGAAAACATTAAAACCATACAGTTTGTATATTCTTTAATGCTCTATGCCACTTGCCATTCTTATAAATTTGAGGAATAACCTGGAAATAAAGTTAAATAGGAGGAACAAAATAGGAATAAAGTTAAATGGGTCCATGACTTTAATTTAAGAACTAAGGTGGCCCCAAATAGAAATACTTTTATTGTTCAAAACTTAATATTATAATTGAAACAATAACATAAAAGATTACTAACTTACCAGTTGAGAAGGACAATAGTCTTTCCTAACATAAGCTTGTTCACATTAACTTTACAAAATTCAACTTATTTCAATCTAAAAATTTCTCTTTCAAGCAACATGTTGGATGGTGATGACATGTCGGTAATTATTTTTATAAGCTTAGACAACTCACTGCGTACATGGAATGATAAATAATGCGTATCGCTATCAGCCTCGGTATTATCTAGAAACTACCATGGCACATGAGATTTTCAGGCGCTTGACCCAAGCCCAACATGTAAAGGAACGGGTCAGATTATATGGTGGGTCCCATAGCACAGCAAGTGGATCCTATGACCCTAAAAACTGTAGAAAAAGGATCCACATCTAAAAAGGTCATGATTGTAACCTAGTGATCCAAGTTACAACATGTGAAATAGTAAAATAAACCAATAATGGAATGCCATTGTCGTAGCAACCAGTGAGGATGTGACACATCGACAAAAGGGGCAGTGGGAAGTCTACTTTCCCAAGGTGATGAAGTAAGCGCATGAGAAAAAGAGTCCAAGTGGGCACTTGTAGTCCATCATGATATGTACAGTGTTCACATGAATGTAACTTTGGAGGGAAATTCACCCTCTCCTCACCTATATAAACCAAAAGCTTCTCCTAGAAAGGGTTGGATTTTTGAACTCTCAACTTTACTCTTATTTCTCTAAAAAAATCACACACCTCTATTCCATTGGTTACTTAAGATTGTTTTTTCAAAATCTCCTAAACTGATGTGATTGTCGGAGGGTTTTCACTGATGACACCACTGATGCCCACTGATCTTTGTCTTGTAGATACTCACCGAAGTGATGCAGAAGTGATTCCGAGGCGAAATACACTAACTCGCTGAACTCTTGTTTTTTACCGTGGTCGTTCTATTGAAGGTGTGCCTCTAGTTAAATAAATTTTGACTGTTAACTAGAGTTTTCCTATGTGGAGCTTTCATGATAGTGGGAAGAATTTTGGCATCAATATTTGATGCCGTCTATAGGAGACACAACTAAAAGTTAGTGTTAAAAGTAGAGGCGATGGTGCAGGAAATATCAAGGGGCTATCATGCCGATGTGGGAACAGATGAGGAAATAAGTCAAGAACAAAACATGTTTTCTCGCCCTATTATAGGAAATTCAAGGATGAAAAACCTTGAAAACCAAGTAATAATGCTGATGCAGCAAAATGAGAGATTTAGTGTAGTAGGTGAAAGAGTTACAATCTCGTGTAGTACGAAAAGAGGAAGAAATGAGGTATAGAGAAGCTATCATGAAGTGTAGAGAGCTGGTGCTAGTAAATACAATGCCGACTCCATTGTCAGGATAGTAACATGAAGGTCAACTGGCACGCTTTTGTTGTCTTTGTTCACAAAGAGAGTATATGGAGAATGATCGTGGAGAAGAAGTAGTCAGCTTGGGGCAGAGACAACTTGAGCATAATATGATACCGCCTCAGCAAGGTGCTAGGCAAGATGTATATCACAACTGTGGTGGTCTGGCCCATGGACATGGGTAGAAGAAGAGGACATAAAAAGCACATACGCCAATTCCTGAGTGGGTGGGTGGGATGAGCACGCACTCGGTGAGGAAGCAGAAGAGGGTCTTATAGTGAACCCACGTGCAACGAGACAACGTGTAATGAACGACGCAAGGCACTCCATCTCTAGAGTGTAGGACTGAATTTGACAATTAAAGGAGGCGATAGCCAGTTTACAAGGAAACCCCTAAGAGTCGCAGCGAACTAAGGATCCCCTAATGCAGTTAGTCTCACATTTCTCGATGGATATTCAAAGAGAATGACCACCACGGCATAATGTGTAAGTTTTTTCCCTTGATACTCACGGGCCATGTGAAAAGGTGGTATGAAAAGATAAAATCTGGCAATATTAGCTCATTCTCACCTGTGTATGGAATTTATGAATTGCTTCCCAGGTGCTAGGGAGCAGGAAAGAGATCCAAACACTCTCTTTGACATCAAGTAAAAAAAGATGGAAACTAGAAGGCATTAATACAACATTTCATCATGTTGTCATCCAATTGGGTATGTACGATGATCCCAATAGTCTGAAAGCGCTGATGCGCAATACCAGGATTGGATAGATACGACAATCTTTTAGGGGCTTCTTGCTTATAACATCTATCGAGGCACATGAACGAGCTCTAAACTTATCGAGACTAACGTGTATAAAGCAAAAAATTATCGTCAAAATATGCTGTGAGCAAGTTACGAAAGGAAAGGGAGAATCTCACAAAGCATTATGATGGCGGTGCCAGAAAAGGAAATGACTTGCTAGAAGCGCACCAATGCCAGTGTTATAGCATCGACCTATTCATTTGCAAGAAATATTGCCACTCTAACAGCCTCGCCATAATTTGAAGCACTAGAAGACACAGGGTGTAATACAAATTCTTAAGGTTCACCCCCGACGAAAGGAGCCACGTCATAATAAGCCTCAGAGAGAAAAGTCGCATAACCCCTAGAAGTTGTTGTTCAGACATAAGTCTTACGTGCTACTACATGCTACTTGGGAGCGATCTTGGCTGAGATACATAATACAGGTTTACTTGTAAAGTTGTGGCCACTAGACAATAACATGTCCAAAAAAAAAAAAAAGATGAAATTTTGTGACTTCTACTAGGATTTGGGCGACAACACTTTAGAGTGCTTCGAATTGCGGGAACAGATAAAAACCTAGTTTTAATGGATACCTTGAAAAGTATTTGGTGACGAAGAAAGATGACCATTAGAGTAAGGGTATAGCAACCTTAGTGGTATCCTCAACACAGAAGCATGGGTTGTCACCGCCCTACATCAGCATAATTACAGGTGGCCAAACCCTTACATAAGTCTCTAATCGATCAAGGAATGCTTACGCACGTGGCATTGTTAAAGGAAGCGAATGCATGATAGTGGGTATAGGCCTCCAAGGGCAGAAGAGAGTTAAAATGTTCACCATGTCAATAATGTTCATTGCCGAGAATGTCAGAGGTGTTATTCTCCCACACGACGACGCCCTTGTAGTCACTATAGATACAATCAGAAAAAAGATGTATAAAATATTGGTCGATACAAGAAGTTTTGTAGATATCATCTTTAAGCACGCGCATGACCAATTGGACATCAGAGGGGTCAAGTTGGAGGAGATACCAAAACCACTCATGGGCTTTTCTAGAAGAAACATATGGCCGGTGGGAATTGTGTCCCTTCTTATAATAGTAGGGTTTAAGAGGGCACCTTGATAGTCATGACAAAATTCTTACTGGTGGATTGGCCTAGCCCATACAACGCAATTAGGACAGCCTTTCATGGTGACAACTAAGGCATGTGTCTCCTATACCACCTGAAGATGAAAATCTCTACCAATAGTATAGTTATAATTGTCCAGGATGATCAGCGCGTGGCACACAGTTGCTATGTGACAACTTGTAAAAAAACTCGGCAGGTTGTGAATCCTGGCCCGTGATTAGAAGAAGTAAAGGATTGATGTGATGTTGCAGTTGAGGTGACATATGTTCTGATTCAAAGGGACGATCCCTAAAAAATGGTCAAAATTACCACCGTGTTGGATGGATCTCTGCGACAACAATTAAAGTCTTTCTAGTGAGAATATTCAATTATTTTTGCATGGACCTATACCGATATGCTTGGGATAGATCCCGCCCTTGCCTTTCACTATCATAATGTTAATCCACAATTCAGACCAGTCATACAACGGTGGCATCTATTTTATCAGGTATGATATGAAGTAATGGTATAAGACGTGAAGAAACTCCAGAATGCCAATTTCATCAGAGAAGTTCATTACCAGGAGTGAATATCTAACATGGTGTTGGTAAAAAAAGTCAACGGCAAGTGGAGAACGTTTAAACAAAGGTTGTCCGAAAGACAGCTTCCCTCCTCCTCAAATTGATCAACTCATGGATTCTACTGTGGGACATGAATTGCTAAATTTCATGGACGCATTTTCAGGATACAACTAGATAAGAATGCATCCACCAAATAAAGAGAAGACCTTATTCATCACTGACAAGGGGATTTACTATTACAAGGTAGTGTCGTTTGGACTAAAAAATGTTAGGGTAATTTACCAACTGCTAACAAACCTTTTTGGGATCAAATTGGTCGAACCACTGAAGTATATGTAGATGATATGTTGACGAAGTCCGCCAAGTCATAAGATCACATAACGCATCTTAAAAGCACATTTGAAGCGCTATGGCAGGTTGAAATGAAGTCGGAGAAGTGCATCTTTGACATCTCGATAGGAAAATTCTTGGGCTTCATTGTGAATCACTGCAATATTGAGGCGAATCCGAAGAAGATTCAGGCCATCTTAAACATGAAACCACTACAATTCATAAGGGAAATTCAGCAGTTGGCTGGTCGCATAACTACATTGAATTGCTTTGTTTTGAAGGCCACTGATAAATGCCATCCATTCTTGAAGCCTCTGAAATAGGCAAAATCTATGAGATGGATAGAGAATTGTGATGAAGTCTTTACATGATTGAAGGAGTACTTGATGATGCCACCAGTATTATTTAAGCCAGTGAGAGGATAATAACTATTCCTTTACTTAGCCATTTCACAGATGGCTGTCAGTTTGGTGCTGGTGTGAGATGATAGCAGTGTGTAGGATCCCGCAGTAAAAAAACTTGCCTTGTCTCTGTTGATGGCTTCACAACAACTTCGTCCATATTTCTAGGAACATTCCATAGTGATTTTTACCAATAAGCCACTACGAAAAATCCTATAGAAGATAGACATGTCCGGTAGATTAACTCAATGGACATTGGAATTGAGTGAGTTCGATATCGAATTTTGACCTCCCACAACAATTAAAGGCTAGGTTGTTGCTGACTTTATTACTGAATTCACTAACGACCAAGGGCAGAGGGGAGCATGCCATGATGGAAATGGGAACCCAAGATAATGGGGAAGATGCTGCCAAGGAAATAATGCCTACATGGACACTTTATATTATTGTTTCATCAAATGCGCAAGGAAGTTATGCTAGTATAGTGTTAACCAGTTCAAAAGGGAAAGAATTGCAGTATGTCTTGGGGATTCTTTTTAGACCCTCGAACAATGAAACAGAACACGAAGCCCTGACCACGGGGATGAAGTTGGCAAGAAACTTGGGGACTAAAAAGTTGAAAGTTAAAAGTGATTCCTAATTGGTTGTGAACCAAGTAAGCGAAGCCTAACAAGCCAAGGGTGGTAACATGTAAGCATATGAGAAGGTGAAGGAGTGGATTATAAAATTTAAAGAAATGGAGATTAAATAAATATCGAGGGCAAAACTTTGTGGCAAATATGTTGGTTAGGCTTTTCACAGCAGACGAAGTTGAAATTCTGCGATTAGTCCCAATATAACATATATAGTATCCAAGTATCTCTGAAACAAGTCTGTGAAAAGTCAAAGACGTGGTCATGGATGAGATATGGATGGATGACATTTGCCTATACCTAGAAAAGGAGAGAGCTACCCGTAGATAAATTTAAGGCCAATAAGTTACAAGGCAATGCAATATACCGTGATTGACGATATCTTATATCGTCATGGGTTCTCTTTGCCCTATTTGAAATGTGTAGGGCCCATTACGTTTTGAGGGAGATCCACGAAGGCATCTATGGTGGCCACTCAGGGAGTAGAACCTTAGCACAAAAGCACTACAGTAGGGATATTATTGCGCCATGATGAAAAAGGACTCTAAGGATTTGCAAAAAGATGCGAATCATGTCAGAAGACTTCCGTAATACCAAAAAGGCCGGTAGAGAATTTGTCAAATATCCAGGGATTTGGTTGTTCGTATAGTGGGGAATCGATCTAATTAGACTGCTTCCGACAAGAAGAGGAGAAGCTAAATACATCATGGTGGCTTTCGATTACTTCATCAATTGGGAAGAAGCAAAACCACTCTCCAACATCACCGAATTGAAGACCATGGATTTCGTTTGGAAGGCTATTATATGCAGATTTGGTATACCGCACGTTATCGTTTTAGACAATGACAAGCAATTTGACAACACTAAATTTCAAACCATTTGCAAAAACTTAGTTATTAACCATCGATTTTCTTTCGCGGTATATCTGATAGCAAATGGGCAAGTTGAGGCGGTGAATACAATTATTAAACATTGCCTCAAGGTGAAATTGGAAGGAAGGAAGGGAGTATAGGTGGATGAATTACCCTAAGTGTTATGGGGGTATAGAATGAAGCCACGAATGACCACAGGAGAGACACCGTTCGTGATGGCCTTTAGTGCCGAGGCCGTAATATCAGTAGAGATAAGGTCACCTACATATAGAATGAGGACATTTGATGAAGAGTAGAATAACTGAGATTTGGCTGAGTGCTTAGATACGGTAGGAGAAATCAGAGAGCAAGCCCAAGTATGAGTGGCGATTTAGAAATACAAAGTGGAGCGATACTACAACAAGACCGTAAAGGAAATGAGATTTCGAGAAGGAAACTTGATACTACGAAAAGTAACTCTAAATACACAAGAGGTGGAGGATGGGTGCCTTAGGGAAGGCTTCTACAAAGTGACCCAGTATGTTTGCCCCAATATATATCACCTCGAGCAATTGGATAGGACAAAAGTAAAATGCCTTTAGAATACAGAGAATCTACAACGGTATCACTAGTAGATATCACCATGATGTTGTTCACTAACCTCTTTAGATTAATGTCGATGAGCACAATCCCAAAAAAAAAAATTTGTATAATAGCCAACTTTTCTTTTTATGAATCAACTTCTCGAAACAAAGTAGCGACCATTATCAATATGATATTACAGGAGTATCTTAACGAGGTTAAACTTAAAAGACTACCAATCTGATACCATAAGTGTATCTTGGCAAGATCAGTTCCACTAAAGGGCTTGATGTTCCCATACTAAGAATATACTCAAGTGAGTTGTTCAAATTTGAATCATAAATATGCTTAACACCCAACGTTTGATTAGTACCGAAGAACACACCCACAATAACTAAGTTGAGGACTATCCACGACTAAGTTCTTTTGCTTGCGTTCAAGCAACCTAAATAGTATTATCAATATACTTTATGCTCACTGCCATTATTATGCTCTACGTTTGAAAATGTCTGTTACCGTCACTATGCTCCACATTCAAAAAACATTTATATACGTAACACATCCACGATAACTAAATTATTTCGTCATTACTCTTTGAATAAAATGAAATTACATACTCAAAAATTAATCAAAAATAAATTCTCTTAAAAAATTCAAAATAAAGTATTTGAATAAAAAATGTTGTTACAGCATAAAAATAAAATGTAGAATAAAAATAAGTCATTATACGACATATGTAGGAGCATCCCCTAAAGCAGCCATGTCAGCATCTTTTTCTTCATCTTCCTCTTCTTCTCCTTTGTCAACAACCTTAAGGATCAAGTACCGCTCAAGGTTGAAAAGGATTGTCATCTTACTTATATCGATGAACTTATCCATCTCATAAACTTCCCTTGAGCACAGCAATACCCAGCCAGATAGTCGGTGTCATGCTCCTTCTCTGCCTGAGCCGCGAAAGCTACAAGTTTCACCTTCGCAAGGGCCAAAGTGCCCTCAACTTCAGCTCTTGCTACTTCGGCATTGGCCAAAGAACCTTGCAGCTTATCTACTTCAACATGTAGCAAGAAAACTTTTGACTCTACCTTCGCTACCCTTTCTTTTGTGCTCTCAGCTTCCCCGACCAAATGAGTCACCTCGTTTTCCTTCTTGATGACCACAGACGATGAAGTGACTAAATCCTGAAGTTGGATCTTGGCATCCATCGCAGAATATTCTAAACTGCACAACGATAATAAAATTCAGGATCACGGTTTTAATTTTTAAAGCAACCACAATAAAAAGAAAAAGTTACCTTTAGGAGGGTCTGCTCCATGTTTCCTTAGAAGGTGTCCATTTTATCCTAGTACTTGATTGGAGACACAGCAACGATGAGATCTCTAACCACCTTGGCAAGATATACTGGGACGAGCATCTCTACCTCAGTAGGGTCACCTGATTGAGACGATTCAAGGGGAGTAACAGAAGTACCCTCAGCCGCCTTTTATTTTCCCTTGTCTGCGGCGGCGATGAAGCAGGAGGAGCTTGATTCTTTTTCTTCTTCTTTCCACTACACTGAAGCATTGCGATAGTTTCTGCCTCTGAAAGATCAAGCTTGATCAACTTTCTTTTGTTGTTACCAGATATGCCTTGTTGGGGTAGTTCTTGAAAAACTTGATCTATGACAAGAAAGAAAAAGGGTTAGTAATAAAGGAAAACGCACAAGAATAGTCGACCTCGGAAGTAGAACTACCTTGGAGATGGGAGGTCGATGGTATAAATCCAGCTAAATGTATCAACACGAGATCTATCAGCAGGTATTGGTGACGCAAGACTTTTTCTACCAAGGAGACGACTTCAGCATTAACCAAGCCATTGTCGTCTAGTTTTGGATCTTTTGAATGCCAAACTAAAATTGAAAGGTCAGTAATTAGAAACCAATTCAGAAAGCAAGACACAAATATGAAAAAAAAGTGACCTAGCTCAAAAAAATTAGATTGAAAATGGATAGAGGCTTCATCTTCAGTGACATGCTGACCCCACCTTCGGCTTATAAAAAAGTACTTATCATTTCAAGACTTGTTGGAGATAGGGTTCCTATTACCAGCTCTCCCTCCCAGACTGGCTACTAAGGTGAAAGAAATCGAGATGGCTATCACTAGGGTTAGCCCCAATGGTATAAAAATAACTTTGATCGATAGGAGTTGGCTTAATCTGGCAGTGCCTCATATAAAGAAACCAAAGGCCAATTATATCATACCAAGCATTGGGGTTCATTTGTGCCGGCGCAATCAAAAAGTGGTTCTATTTCCTATAGTTCCATCGATGCATCAAAACAAGTCGATGATGTGAGAATGTGACACGTTGACAAAAAGAGTAGTGGGCAGTCTATTTCCCCAAGGTAAGTGAAGTAAGCGCATGGAGAAAAGAGTCCAAGTGGGCACCTACAGTCCATTGCGGTATGTACGGTGTTCATATGAAGGTAACTCTGGGGAGAAATTCAACTCCTCCTTACCTATATAAGCCAAAGCTTCCCTAAGAAAAGGGTTGGATTCTTGAACTCTCAAGTTCACTCTTCTTTCTCTTAAAAATCACACACCTCTATTTTGTTGGTTACTTAAGATTGATTCTCCAAAATCTCCTGAACTAACTTGATCGTCAGAGGATTTTCGCCGATTACACCATCGGCGCTCGTTGATCCATTTTTATCTTGCAGATATTCATCGAAGTGATGTAGAAGCAATTTCGAGGCGGAATACACCGACTCACTGAACTCATGTTCCTTGTCGTGGTCACACCATCCAGTCTACCGAAGGTGTGCCTTCAATTAAATAAATTTTGACTGCTGACTAAAGTTTTCTTATGTGGAGCTTACGTGGTAGTGGGAATAATTTAGGTATCAACACAACAATATAATATAAAATATCTTTAATTCTGAGGGACCATGAGAGTTTTGTCGGTACATAAACTTCATAAAGAGTTTTGCCAGTACATAAACTTTACAAATTTGAAGGTTAAATTTGGTCAAGGGTTTGGTAGGTTTTGCTGCAAATGCGAGAGAAAAGGAAGTTCAAAATCACTCATAGGAGAGGGAGATAAAGCTCAAAAGTCAAGGCACAATAAAACAAAAAAAATAAAAAATAAAAAATAGAAAAAAGGAAATGATATTTCGTAAAAAAAAGAAAGTAAGAAAAATGACACATTTTTTAATCTTTTCTTTATATTATTTAATTACTCAGGTAAAGTATTATTTCTTACATATCATGTTAAAAAATCAATATATTTATTATTTATTTAATTTATTAATTAGAAAATAATATAATTATATTTTTTCTTTTTAAAATATAAATGTAAAGTTTGAAAATGACAAATAATTGTGACCATTAGATATATAATTATCATTATAAATAGACTCATTAGCAATAATATTTTACTCCATACAATTCAATGGCATGTTATGAAGATGTTCTCTTTATTTGTCTTAAAAGATATTGATAAGTGAGCCTTTTACTCACTTGTCCAGTGCTTTAAAACTTAGATATTTGTGTAAATCCTTCAACTTTCGTGTTGTTTTGATGAAGTTATTTGTTGTTTGTGTAAAAATTAAGAAATTGCAATTAATTGATAAGCTATACAAAAATGGGACCAAAATATAAAGAAATTAAGGACTCAAATGCAAAGAGCAATGCATTAGGAGATTGAAATAAAATATATAAAGATTGAGTGACTTAATTAAAAAATAGCTAAAAGACTCAATTGATATTTTTTTAAATTGATGCAGGCTAGCCTGCACTCATGGATGGCGTGCTCGCGCACCCCATATACTGTTTCACTTTCTTTGAGTGAGGCAGAAAGTAAGGTGCAACCGCGCCCCAATGAGAAAGCAAGGTACGGCAATGCAAATGCCTGTGCGCTGGAGACAGAAACTAGGGCTATGTTAATCCAAGTGCGCAGCCATGTCACACGAGCCAAGTTTCAGTCCTATTTTGGGCCGAATTTCAGTCGAATTTTTACCCTTTGGACCAACTTTTTATGGCCACATTTGGTTGGTCCTAAGTTTTCTTAATTTTGGAACATCAGCCACCATATAAAATGGGTTATCCAAGAATAGAAAAGAAGGAGCTTTTAGAGAGAGAAGGGAGGAAAACGAAGGGAAAAACTTAGAGAGAGAAGGGGAAGGATCAACCTTGAAGGCCTTTGGAAGAAGACTTGAAGATTGATTTTAGAAGCCCTTCATCAATAGTTTTATCTTCTTAAACTGTCACTTTTATTTTGGAATTCATTTTATTTTAAGGTAGAAGCCTTTTTAGTCCCTAAAGTTTGACTAAATACCCTTATAAGTTCTAATAGTTTTAAAAATACCCTTAAAAGTCCTAATTTCATATAAAATACCTATTATACCCTTACACATAATATTTAGTAAAAAAACTAATAAAATTGTAAAATTTTATAAAATACGTTATGTTTATGTAAAATATATTAATAAATAAATAAAAATATTATTTAATAATATATTAACAAAATACTTTTATTGTAATTTATTGTAAGAAATTAAATAATAAAAAATTACGTATTTGTAATTACTAAAAATTAAATACAACTAAAATATAAAGCATTAATTTATTAATAAAATATAGATTTATAAATCTATTTATTTTATAGATAATAAATATTTATGATTATATTGTAATTTATATAAAATACATATATCTAAAATATATTTAAAATAATAAAACTAAAATAATAATAAATAATAATTATAATATGTTAATAATAATTACATAAAATATGTGCTATAAGATAATTATTTTATTTATTTATTAATATATTTTACATAAACATAATGTATTTTATAAAATTTTAAAACTTTATTAGTTTTTTACTAAATATTACGTATAAGGGTATAATAGGTATTTTATATGAAATTAGGACTTATGAGGGTATTTAGTCAAACTTTAGGGACTAAAAAGGCTTTTACCCTTTATTTTATGGTTGGATTATTGTAAGAATGATGAATTTTATTTTGGACTTGCATTTCATTGTGGATATGTTAGGCTAAATTTTTATGTTCTAGAACTTTGATGTAACCTAATTCAACTATATTTTAACTAATAATGAAATTTGCTATTGTTATTAATTTTTAGTTACTTGAGTTTTTCTTATATTTATCACTAATGATTTATTGCATAATAAATTATTAGAGCAAACATGAATGAAATGGTACTAGGGATAGTCTAAATTGTTCATGGGATTTGAAAAATTCAGTTTAGTTTGTTGAGAGTTCGGGAGAACATCAACGATTAGATAATCACATTGACACTTGGGAATTAATAAATTGGGAGGTAAATTAATTATTGAGAGTTAATAATAGATTGAATTTTAAAGTTGTATAGTTCATTCAATCAGATAGGGATATCGATCGATTTAGCTAAACGTATAACTCAGTTCGACACTCAGCAGAGGGAACAGAGTTACTCAGAACTTGTGATTAGTGTATTAAAAATGAAAACTTAGCAAATTCTAAATTAGGGGAGACATAGTAGGAGTTAGGTGAAATCGAAATCCTAAGACCATTTTCATATCAATCTCTACACAAACTCTCTTTAATTAGCTCAATTTGTTAGTTTTTATTTTTGTTAATCAACTTAGTTACCCTTGTGTTATCTTTCTTTATATTTCGTGCTTTTGTAAATTTTTAAGTATTTAGATAAAGTTAACCTATCATAATTGCAATACTTAATTAAAAAATACAATAACTCAGTCGCCGTGGGTACGACAACCATTTTTTACCACGTACTACTTGTACTACCCCGTATACTTGTAGGTTGCGTGGGTGCATATCAAAGATCCATATATCCTATAAAGAAACGAGATGCATCATCCACAACATTACTAGTAACTTTATTTATTAGTTCGAAGCTTTGTCTACCTTGCCCTGTTTTCTTTTTCTTTTGACAATACTCTTTAAGATGATTTGATTACCCACACCTTGGGGTTAGCTTTTCCATTAATGACTTCTGTAGACATAATGGATTAATATTACATTGATTAGTTTATTTAAGCCAAACTAATTGTCCTATCAAATATTTTTTCAAATTCAACCTTTATTTGAAATTATACTTACTGATTTATTTAATTTATCCTAAAATCTTGTTTTGATACCACTTATAAGAAATTTCGAGTCTCACCCAAAATGCTTTAGAATATAAATATCAAACAAATAATAAATAAAAATATAGATAGTGAAAAATATCAATCAAATAACATAGGTATTTATTTGAAAAACTTTTATGCTGAAATAAAATCAAGGTTACCAAGGACGACAGAAAAAATTAAAATGTACAAAAGTTGTTACAACTATACTTTCAATAATTTTTTCTCACACCCAAACTCAATTGCACACAACCTCAAGTAGATTTTACTGTATCTCTTATAAGAATTTGTTTACTGTAAAGATTAGTATCTAATTTTAATAGACCATATGCTATTGTCAAAGATTTCTCATTATAAAATATATATTTTTAAAGATTTTTTATTATGTAACAAGTGAACTTAACATCCCCTTATATAGTGAATAATATCCTATTTATTTTAGGAAAAATATTTTTCTTCCTTTATATAATTTGAAATCTTTAAGGAACTCTAGATCTAAGATTTTGGGTGGGACATAAAACTCCCAACAAGTCCCACCAAAATCTTTGAAAATGGATAGTTTCTTATCAGAATGAGATGTATTCAGAATAAGTATCAATCTTTAAAAGTATATGTATTGTCTATTAAAATAGAATATAAATTAGTAGAGTAGACAAATTTTGTGAGAAAAATGGTAAGATTTATTTGAGATTGGTTTTATACTTGGAGTTTATTGCCAGCAAAAAAATTATTGAAAGTATAGTTTTAAAAAAAATTTGCACAATAAATTATTTTCTCTTAAATACTTGTGTTGTGTGATTGCTAGTTTTCTCCATCTATGTTTTTGTTTATTACTTATTTGATATCTTTTTCTAGAGAATTTTGGAAGGGACTTAAAAGTTTCTAACATTTTTATTCTCTCAAGAAAATGTATTTATTTTTATAGTAATTAGCATCTTTCATATAGAAGATTATTGTAATCTCAAGATCTTCAAATTCTCCTTTCTAGCTTAACTTCTTATTCTAGTGTTCCTGAACATGCCACAAATCCAACTCCATTGATAAGGTCATGCAAATTTTTTTTCTTACTACTTATCATGATAGCGCCACAATTAAGTAGAAATGTGTATCATGAGTTTAATTTTTGCTTATCCTAATCACCGCCCCAATCAACATTTGTTTATTCAACCAATGTAGATCACTTTCTTAACAGCACACAAAGTTGTCTATAGTACCCTTTAGGTGTACTAATATCATTTTGACAACGTAGGAAATATTAAGCCTTATACACATCATAGCGTACAATAAACTCCTAGGACTATAAGACATTTACCATATTTTTCATGTTCTTGTAGAATCACTACAAAAAAGGTAGTTATTTCTTACTAACAATTGATAACAACCGTAAAAATTCACAACCGACCCGGCGATCTACTTATTAATAGAACCGGAAAATAAACCAATCTGCAAGTGCACATTTTTACTTGAACCCTACTGAATGTCTAACTTGCATAAAAAATCGTCATATGTACTTATTGACTAAATATATTTATTCAATTTAACTATAAGTTTTAAATTTTGGTGATTCAAGTTGAAAATTCAATCAAACATGTCAATTTTTCTAACTATATGAATTAAAAACCAAACTAAGGATTCAGAACATTTTTGTTTTTAGAAAGTAAAATATTTTATACAAAAGTTAAAAATCCTAGTGCAAAATTTAAAATTTTGCACTAGAATTTTAAAGATTCTGGAATTGATGTAAAACGATATATTTGAAATATTAAAGTTAATCCCCCGAACCAAACGTGTCGATGGATTCAATTAATTTGGTTACATTTGCTAATATTTCGCTCACCACTGGAGGTTTTTTTTGCATTCCTTTTTCATTTTTATTTTTCTAAAAGTAGACTAAATACTTTTCAGTGAGTACTTTTGAATATATTTTATAAAATAAAGAAACTTTAATTTTGAAAACAGTATATAAATCATTGTTTAAAGTTTGTTAACAATCTAATTATTCATAATAATGTATGACTAAATAATAAAATTGTAAAAAAATTATATATTATATATTTTAAAATGATATTTAAGATGATATCCTATACTATTTCATTATCTTTTATTTGACATATTTTACAATATTATTTTTTCAAAAAAAAAAATACAACTATATTTAATATTTTTATCTTTAACAATTGAAATTAATCATATTAATTCATGCGCTCAAAATAATAACTATTACATTATTTTAGTAATTGAATTTATTAAAATTCAATTTTCAAATATGTTTTATATTTCTAAATTTTTTATAATATTCTTTAAACATATTATGGGAAGCATTCTTAAATTCTTCAAATTAATATCAAATAAAAATATTATTTTTAATTTTCTTTTTGTTTCCAAAAAATACAAGTTTAAAAAATTGCATTGAACGCCCCTCATTAGAAAGACTAGATTAACTTTTATAATCTTCTAAGGCTATTATGCTAATACTACTGCGTTTTAACTATGCTAGAAGTGAAGGTGACAATTGCATTGTATCTTGCATATATGGACTTATTGCTTTAAATTTTTAAAATTTTAATTTACTAAAATTATCAAAATATTACTAAATTTAATTTTTTTTACAACAACTACTATGTATATTGTTATCTTTTTAATTTTTTAAAAATACTTTTAAAAATATTAATTAATTATTTGTATTTTTATACCTGAAATGTTAGCTTAACTTGAGTCCATATGTGAGCTTGTGTGTTTGTTGGCTCGACTTGTTTATCACTTCTAGCTAGAAGCCTCATTTTTTTTTTTTTAAATTTTCGGACCCTTGCATATGTCAGCATTAAAGATACTTACATATTTATCCATGTTCTAATAAATTAAAATATTTAAATAATTGATAATTAATTTAAATTAATAATGAACAATTTCAATATTAAATATTTTGTTTTAAAATTTACATATTTTGAAAATCTACATAGCCTAAAATATCTTTTAAGGGATAATAACATTTATCCTCGTGGATATTGAAAAAATAGCAAATTATGATATGATATGCTTAATTTTATTATTTAGTTGTGGTCGATTGTTAAGAGCAAGGTAAAAAGAGAAAACGAAGGGAAGTAGTTGTGCCAATTCGCGTTGATATTTTGTATATGTGTCTTATCATAAGTTGGTGTAACAAAGATTTTAAGCCAATATGAATCCAACTAATTTATTAATCGTATTAGAATTTTAAATACATATTGAATTTATTTATTAATTATATCTAATCACATCACCTATTTATGAAACAAGTGAAATAATATCATACAGTTAGATAAGATTAATAAGAGTTATATTGATATTGCAACATGACACGACACGTTTGGTTAAATGTATTGTATTTATTTGATGACACAAATAAATATGATTAACCCAATTTAACAAAGTTGAATATTACTAAAATATTTAACCTAATTAAAAGTAAAATCGATTCAATTAAATTTCAATATAAAATTTAATTTAAGTTTAAAATTAAATATAATATTATTTAAAAACAATAAGAAACATAAAAATCCCTATACATTAATAATATTTAAATAAGTCAAATAGTTTGACAGATTATTCATTTAATAAAAAATAAATTAAACTAATTTTAAATGACTTTATTTTATAAGCCAATTGACATGATTAATTATTTGTTTAATTAAAGTTTTAAATCAAAGATTATTTTCAAGTTCACCCCACTTTTATTAATAATCTTCACATATAATCTAAAATTTTAAAAAGTCATCAGCAGTACCTTTATTAACAGCAATCCACCGTTAAAAATAATAGAAAATGATAAAATAACACATTTACTCTTATTACAATTATCATTATATGTGTAAAGACTAAAATAACCCATCTGTACAATTGATTATATATTAAAAGGACATAATTATCCCTATATGTATAATTAGTAATATATATTCTTAAAAAGAATAAATATATTTATATTATAAATAATGTCTTCCACTTTAATAAGTGTGTTGGGTAAATGTCACAATTTAATATTCTTAAGTGTGTTGAGTAAATGTAGGTATCGTAGGTAATAAAAAGTATCTATAACACCCCTTGATTAATTTTGAATATCATATTAACCCCTTATGCTCAACTATAAATACCTTGTAATTCTTTAATTCAAATACCAAGAATCATCCTCTCAATTTTCATTTTCTCTTCTCTAATTCTTCTTTTATACTACTTGAAGATTTACATAATTAAGAAATAGTGTTTTTTTTAACACGTTATCAGCACGAGTTATTAACTAAGGTACGAAAAATACTTATTTAACTCTTTCTGTTTTATCTTGTTAATTAAGTACTTTTATATTACATTATTTCTATTATATTTGTTGTTATATAACTATCCTTACAAGTATGCTCTACGATTGCCACTATGATGGAACTTTCATAACAGAAAATAAGGATAGTATGTTATGTTATTATTTGTAATATTATTCTTATAAGTATGCTCTGTGGTTGCCATTAATTGGATATTCCACAACAGAAAATAAGCACAATATATTATATCTTTTGTGTTAATATATTTAGCATTGATTTTAATTTCAACATTTATTACTGAGTTATGTTATTATCAATATTGAGTTTTGTTATTGCAACCGAAGATTACAAACAAATGGTGAAATTCTAAACATACAAAATATAATTTGCATAAAACTGAAGTTTTATGCATAGTTTCTGTTTAATTTTAATACTAATATCACTTTTTTTTCTCTTAAATATAAATAAATTATATAAAATGGCTAATCTCACACATTTGTAAATCCCTACTCTTGATGTATCAGGAAGCAATTATTTATCATGGGTTTTAGATGCAAAAATGCATCTTCAAGCAATGAGCTTGGAAAATACAATCAAAGAAGCAAACCAATCATCCCTGCAGGATAAAGCAAAGGCCATGATTTTTCTCCGCCATCATTTGCATCAAAGCTTAAAAGCTCAATATTTAACGGTTGAGGATCCACTAGTTTTATGGAAAAAATTGAAAGAAAGATATGATCACCAAAGAGATATTTTTCTCCCAAAGGCAAGACATGAATGGATGAATTTGAGACTGCAAGATTATAAAACTGTTGTTGAATACAACTCTGATCTATCTAGAATCACTTCACAGCTGAAATTGTGTGGTGAAGAAATTACTGAGCATGACATGCTAGAGAAAACTTTCTCTACATTCCATGCATTTAATATAGTTTTACAGCAACAATATCGTGAACGACGGTTCAATAAATATTATGAATTGATTTCATGTCTTCTGATTGCTGAGCAAAATAATGAATTTTTGATGAAAAATCATAAATCATGTCCAACTAGCTCTATACCATTCCCTGAAGCAAATGGAAATATATATAACAAAATTGGATGTGGTAGGGGGAACAAAAATGGTTATGGCTATCGCCCTCGTGGTGGTCATAAGTTTTCTGGATGGCGAAATAATCGAAAGAAACATAACCACCAGAAGTGGAATACTTATGAAAGCATAATGCAGAATCACAACCTCGCAAAAATAATGATACTTGCAGGAGATGTGGACGTAAAGGTCATTGGTCACGTGTATGCTGTGAACCCATGAAAAATAAAGAAAAGAATGTGGAGACTAATTTTGTTAATGAATCAAAATCCATGGATTTTGATGTCTTTGATCTCTTTGAACATGAAAACATAGAGCATTTAATTGGTGATGGAAATGTCCATACCAATTAGGATTAAGATGCTTTTGTTACCTATTTCCTATCTTATTATTGTATTTTTTTGTTGTTTGTTTGTATTTCTTCTAATCTATAATGTATTTCTATTTGTGAAAGGATATGGAAATTAATAAATTATCTCTTTCAAAAATTGGGGATGTATGTCTAGCTGATAGTGCAACTACGCACACTATCCTTCGAAAAAAAAAATTATTTCTCCAAATTAAAAATGATTCAAGGAAAGATAAAAACCATATCAGGTCCTGCAGATCTAATTGAACGCTTCGGAAGAGCCTTAATCCTGTTAGTAAGTGGAACTAAATTATATATACAAAATGCCTTGTATTCAAGCAGATCCAACAGAAATCTACTTAGTTTTAAAGATATCTGCCGAAATAGATATCATATTAAGACTTTAAATAAGAATAATACACAATATCTCTGTATTACTTCCAACGTCTCAAGTAAGAAATGTATATTGGAAAAGCTTCGAGCATTATCATATGGATTAGATTATACGACTATAAATACAATTGAAAGCTACACAACAATGAACCAGAAGTTCATTAATCCAAACATATTTATGTTATGGCATGATCATCTTGGTCACCCTAGGACTACAATGATGCATAGAATTATTGAGAATTCTCAAGGACATCCATTAAAGAATCATAAGATTCTTTTGTCTAATGAGAATATATGTACCGCTTGCTCACAAGGAAAATTGGTAATTAAACTATCCCCTTCTAAAATTGGTTTTGAGTCTCCATCATTCTTACAAAGAATTCAAGGAGACATTTGTGTGCCAATTCACCCACCTAGTGGACCATTTCGTTATTTTATGGTATTAATTAATGCATCTGCTCGGTGATCACATGTATGTTTATTATCTGCACGTAATACTGCATTTGCTAGATTGCTTGCATAGATCATAAAGTTAAGGGCACATTTTCTTGATCATCCAATCAAAAGTATACACCTGGATAATGCTGGTTAGTTTACTTCGAAAGTATTTGATGACTATTGCACATCAGTGGAGATTGATGTAGAGTATCCAGTTCCACATGTTTATACTCAAAATGGATTGGCTGAATCACTTATTAAAAGACTCCAGATAATTGCTAGAACTGTACTGTTACGTACTTAATTACTAATTTCTGTATGGGGTCATGCTATTTTACATGCTGCAACTTTAATTCGGCTTATACCTACTGCATATCATCAATATTCCCCACTACAACTTGTATTTGGTTATCTACCTGACATATCTCATCTACGCACATTTGGTTGTGCTATGTAAGTTCCTATAGCACCAACACAACGTACTAAAATGGGACCTCAACATCGTTTGAGGATTTATGTTGGTTATAACTCACCTTCTATTATTAGATACCTTGAGCCTTTAACAGGTGATTTATTTACCGCACGATTTATGGATTGTCACTTTGATGAGACAGTTTTTCCACCATTAGGGGAAAAGAAAATGCCTCCTGAAGCAAGGCATATAATTTCTTGAAAAACATCTACTTTGTCTCATTTTGATCCTCGTACTAATCAATGTGAAAATGAAGTACGAAGGATAGTGCAACTTCAACAAATAGCAAATCAGTTGCCAAATGCATTTGATGATACTGCAAAAGTGACCAAATCATATATACCTGCTGCTAATACACCAGCCTGGGTAATTGTTCCTGAAGAAGAATCTGATCAAAAGGCAGCTAATGAATCATCTATTACACGCCAGAAGCATGGTAGACCAATTGGTTTAAAAGATACTATTCCCCGAAAAAGACGATTGAAAAATCATAATCCTATTGAAAATTATGCTCGAGCAATTAATAGATCTATAATTTCTAAATCATTAGATCCAAAAGAGTTAATAGTCTCTGAAAAGACATATGCCCCTGAAGTGACACACATTCCGGAAGAGGCACAAGTCTCAGAAATGACACGAGCTCCTAAAGAAGCATTAGCCCTTGAAGTGGCACAAAAATCTCTAAATGAGGAAAAGTCTACAAATTATGCATATACACACGTAATGTGAGATCGTAATAAAATTGTTGTCGACAACGTATTTTCATTTGCAGTAGCTACTGAAATTATGAAAGACGATTACAATCCATAGACAATAAATAAATGTAGACAGACTCACGATTGGCCTCTATAGAAAGAAGCAATTCAAGTAGAATTGACTTCTCTTACCAAACGTGAAGTATTTGGACCTTTAGTCCTAATACCTAAAAATGTCAAACCCGTTGGATACAAATGGGTATTTGTAAGGAAACGTAATGAGGATAATGAAATTATTAGATACAAAGCGCAATTAATCGCTCAAGGTTTCTCTTAGAGACCTAGAATTGATTTTGATGAAACATATTTTCCTGTGATGGATACTATTATGTTTCGATTTTTGATAAATTTGGCAATTTTAGAGAAACTTGATATGCGTTTCATGGATGTGGTGACAACATATTTATATGGGTCACTTGATGCTGATATTTATATGAAAATCTCTGAAGGATTCAAAATGCCTAAAGCATTTAAGTCAAAGGATCGTAACTTGTATTCAATTAAGTTACAACGATCCTTATATGGCTTGAAACAGTCTGGGCATATGTGGTATAATCGTTTAAGCGAATATTTGATTAAAGAAGGGTATGTAAATAATCCTATATGTCCATGCATGTTTATAAAGAAAACAGAGTCAGGATTCACCATTATAGCAGTTTATATTGATGACATGAATTTAATTGGAACTCCTGAAGAGCTCTTAAAAACTGCTGAATATCTGAAGAAAGAATTTGAGATGAAAAATATGAGAAAAACAAAACATTGTCTCGGCCTGCAGATCGAACACAAGTTTAATGACATTTTTATCCATTAATTTGCTTACGTTGAGAAGATTCTAAAATGTTTCAATATGGATAAGGCTCATCCCTTAAGTACTCCCATGGTTGTTCAGTCTCTCGATCCTAAAAAGGATATATTTCGCCCAAAAGAAAATGATGAAGAGATACTTCGTCCAGAAGTTTTATATCTCAATGCGATTGGGGCATTATTATATCTAGCACAATGTACTATACCGGACATAGCATTCTTTGTTAATTTACTTGCCAAATTTAGTTCTGCACCTACTCGCCAACATTGGAATGGTATCAAACATATTTTTCGTTACCTTCGTGGAACAACAGATTTAGGGTTATTTTATTCCAATATAACAACAAGAAATCTAGAGCTTATCGGTTATGCAGATGTTGGTTATTTTTCTGATCCCCATAAAGCTCAATCATAAACTGGTTATTTTTTCACATATAATGGTACAACAATCTCTTGGTGATCTATGAAGCAGACTTTTGTCGCCACCTCCTTTAATCATTCTGAGATTTTGGCATTACATGAAGTAAGTAGGGAATGTATATGGTTGCGTTTCGTCATCCATCATATTCAAAGTACATGCACTTTATCTTCTGCTACAGATACTCCAACTATAATATATGAAGATAATGCTGCACAAGTGAGGGGAGGATATATCAAAGGTGATAGAACAAAACATATATCGCTAAAATTTTTCTATACTCATGAGCTCCAGGAAAGCAACTAGATAGATGTCAAGCAGATACGCTCTAATAAGAATTTTGCCGATCTTCTTACCATAGCATTACCTACATTGACTTTTAAAAAACTAGTTTATAGTATTGGCATATATCGACTTCACAAGCTATCAAAATAGATATGAATTTTATTGAGGGGTAGATTCCTATCAAGGGGAGCATCTTATGAGGAGAAGCAAAATTTCTGAGTTTTTCTACAGTTATTTGGACGCATGTGTGTTGTACTCTTTTTCCTTTCGACCAGATTTTATCATACTGGGTTTTACTGTCAAGGTTTTTAATGAGGCAATATTAGGCACATTCAACATCACTTTCATGTATAAAAGTGATGAAATTTGAAAAATATGATATTATACAAAATAGTGGAATCCAAGGGGGAGTATTATAAATAATGTCTACTACTATAATAAGTGTGTTGGGTAAATGTCACAATTTAATATTCTTAAGTGTGTTGAGTAAATGTAGGTAACGTAGGTAATGAAAATTATCTATAACACCCATTGATTAATTTTGAATATCATATTAACCCCTTATATTCAACTATAAATACCTTGTAATTCTTCAATTCAAATACCAAGAATCATCCTCTCAATTTTCATTTTCTCTTCTCTAATTCTTCTTTTATACTACTTGAAGATTTACATAATTGAGCAAATAGTTTTTTTTTAACAATTTAAAGTTAATTAAGTAGTTTCCTTTTTATTTTTCATCTCCATCCCATTCTTTGCATTAACCAAACTTCTTTGTCATCTCTTGAATTGCGTTAACTAATTTGTTTGTCATCCTATAAATTCCTTAACATAAATAGGGATGACAAAATCTCTCACGGGTTTGGAGCCTCATGGGGATTCATCCCAAGTAGAATAAAATTTGAGTAATATAATGAAGAATGGGGCAGGGAATGGGAAGAGATTAATCCCCGAATTATTAATGAGATGGAGAACGGTTTAGTACTCCTCACCCCATTATTACCCCATTCCTCAAATATATGTAATTATATATTATAATATGTTATTTTTCAATTAAAAACATACATATGCAGACAATATTTAATTAATAATTCACAATTTTTTTTATTCCATCAAGTAGTAAGTTTATATTTTTAATATAATTATTACATATGAATAACACTATAATATATTAGTAACATTTTAATTAATATTAGTATAAATAAATACAAAAATGAGAAAACAAATGAGAATGAGAAATTCATTCCCCATATGGAGATTCTCCATCCCCGTCTCATTAAATTTTATTGGAAAATAGGGTGGGGAATAAGGATCAAAATTATAACGGAGTAGGGAATTAAAAAAAGCCTCACCACCCCCACCGCCTCATTGCCATCCCTAAAATAAATAATAATAATAATAATAATAATAATAATAATAATTCATTTAATAATAATAATTCATTTATTTTATTTACAGATTAAAATAGTACAAAATTCAAATTGATTTTTTCAAATTAAATTAGGTTTTTCAAATCAAAGTAGGATTTTATAAAATTAAATTAGGGTTTTGAATTATCTAAAAATTAATTAAGATTTTCAGTTAGCTACAATCAAATTAGGATTTTCTAAATTCGGACTTTATAAAATTGAATTAGGGTTTTGAAAAAGAAATTAATCGAAAACGACCACATTTTCTTTCCCAAAATAAAAAATAACCACCCTAATAATTTATAATAAAAACTGACCACATTTGTAATTATTAGACCAAATTGCCCTTTTAGTTATTAAACTATTTCAACAACAAGTCAACAACATTTTTGGGTGTACTTACAGTTGGCATTCCTCGTCTCTTCATCATCTCCTCCTTTCCAGCAATATTCCCACACTTTCGTGTCTCCAGCTATTATCATTGTAGAAAAGTAAGTTAGCGTTTAATATTTTCAATTGAATGCATTACATGTATAATTAGGGTAGAGGGAGATTGAAGAATATTAAAATTACATGTAACGGGAGGTGGAATGAAGTGGAAAAAAGGTCGAGTTTTGCACGAAGATGGTGTGAGTGCAGTTAGGTCACAAGTAGGGAAAATCTATCCCGTTGGAAGGGGGGGAGTAGGGGGGGCAAATGTCCAGGTAGCGGCACTCACGAGTTGGGGAATTTCCCCCCAACTCCTGAGTGCACTCACGAGTTGCCCCAGCTCGTGAGTCCCACTACCTGCACTCACGAACTAGGGCAAAATATGACTGCCCTACTCGTGAGCACACTCACGAGCGAGGCAGTAGCCCGAAAGCAAAGCAATTTTTTATTTGAAAAAATTTAGTGTTTGTTTTGTTTTTTATTCACAACTAACGTTATTTTTTTATTTTTATACAGGGCAGTATGAGTTTAAATTTAACGATTAATACTCGATTTGGTGGATCATGGCAACGGAGTGTGCAAGGTGGGGATATATATATCGGTAGAGAGAGTATGCCATTATGTGTGAATATCGATATTTCATATGAGGAGTTTATGCAAATTGTTTATAGAGCACATGAAATCAATTTTACGGAGTGGAAAATTAGAACAAAGACCATTTTTATTGACAGTGTGCAAAGGTGGGAGTGCGTCCAGTTGCTACAAATATTAATAATGAAATCACCTTCAAAGCATTTATGAACTCTAACAGTTTAGATTATTTATCTAGCATGAGGTCATATTGTACACTATATTTGACTATGGAGCGAGTTGGGGAAGTTGAAGAAGATGTAAGGCCAGGAAATGACAATCATGTACCTGAAGATGGAGAAATAATACCTCCCTTTAGGTATTCTAAAGGTAGTAATCCAATCCCTCCAATACCAACACAATTTTAGAACATTGGATAAGTTCAGTACACTAGTAAAAACACATCAGACCGTGGACATACGTCAGTGTAAAATATAGAGCAACCTTCTTGTAGCAGCACCTAGATTCTCCTATTTGGGAGTATGAACTTAATGTTTATGAAGATGATATAATTACCATGAAAGGAGGTATTTCTCAGTCCCGCCACAATGTTGTACAACCACTAATGTATAATAGTTGTGAACTGGACTTTGTTGGCACATATTTTGGTGATAAAAGGGAATTCAGAAATGTTGCTGATGAAGAAGAAACTAAACAACCAAATGCTTGTCCTAGTGCAGTTTACAGAAGTAGCTCAATGAGAGCCCCATCATCATCAAACCAATACATTCGTCTTTTGCCTTCAATTTCATTGGATTCAACAGTCGTCGACGATGCCTCATCAAGTAACCGTGAAGCACCTAAAGTATGTGTAGGGCATATATTCAGTACGAAACAAGAACTGCGAGACAAACTAGGGTTAATGGCATTGAATAATCACTTTCAATTCAAAGTTTCCAAGTCAACCACCAAAAGATTTGAAGCAAAATGCATTGTGGAGGTTGTAAATGGCGAATTCGGGCAATTAGGAAAGACAACGATGCTTATTTTCGAGTTACACACATAGACACTAGTCACACATGTCAAAATGAGGAGTTACAGGATGGACATTGTCAATCAATAACTCGTCTTATCGGCCAAATTATTGTTGAAAAAGATTTTTCTTCCTAAAAAAGAAAAAACTTACTAAACTTGCTCGATCTGTTCAATTACGACCTTATAATGCAATATCATTCTCTGCTCCAATTGCTTCCTCAAAAAGTCCTCTACTTCGTTCGATTTTTATTATTATTATTTTTGTTCAAAGATGCCAGTAGGATTTACACTCCAAGGAATATTCGTGATGATATTTACAACGGTTACTGAATTCGTCTCTCATATTCCAAGACTTGGTGAAGTAAGGAAGAAGCGTTGAAGCTTTTTTGCGAAAATCCGAGTGAATCGTACAAGGAACTGGTATTGTATTGTCACGTGCTTAAAGAAAAAAATCTGAAACAGTTACTGCGATAGAAACCGATTATGATGAACACTTATTATACTTCTTCATGGCACTAGGTCCATGTATTCGGGGGTTTTGCAATACTATTCGACCTGTTATAGTAGTGGATAGTACTTTTTTAAAAGAAAAGTATCGTGGGTCATTATTTGTCGCAGTTGCTATGGATGGAAATAATAAAATATATCTCGTTGCCTTCGGAATTGTGGATTCAGAGAATGATGCGTTGTGGGAGTGCTTCTTCGAAAAGTTACGGGATGCAATTGGGCAGATGAAGGACTTGGTTTTCATCTCTGATCGACACACTTCCATTGAGAAAGAAATTTCCACAGTTTTTCCAGCTGCAGTGCATGGATTTTGTGCTAACCACATTTTCTGGAATATTAAGGTGAAATACAAGATGCGGCAACAAAGGATTGAAACTTTTATGGCAGCGTACTGGTGCACTGTTAATGTATATCATATTAGTGAGTTCAATAAATTCATGAGTAGTATGAGGTCGATGCATCCCGCTGCTATTGCATACTTAGAAAATGAGGTTGGTGTTGACAAATGGGCTAGATCACATTTTCCATCACGACAGTACAACTTGTTGAATACTAATATTGTCGAGAGTATGAATTCCTTGTTAAGACATGCACGAGCTCTCCCCATTGTACTGTTGGTTGAATCCATTAGGTCTGTTGTTCAAATATGGTTCTATGAGCATCGAGAGTTAGCCGTTGCGCGAGAAGGATACTTCACTACGTGGGCGCAGGGTGAAGTTGATGATTAAATAGAGTTTTTGCGGACAATGAGTGTCTATCTGGTTACGTGATTCGAGTTCCAGATTAATAATCGGGGAAGGGTAGATGTAGTGGATCTTCAGGAGAAGAAATGCTCTTACAAACGGTTTGAAATTTCACAATTAGCGTGTGCTCACGCTCTTGAAGCACGTAGATATGTTTGTTTGTCCGTGAACTCAATATCATCACCCTTTTACAGCACTGATGCACTCGTGCATACGTATGCAGAGGCTATCAACCCAGTTGGCGATGAGAACGATTGGAGGATTCCATCAAAGTTATGTGAGAGAAACGTCAAACTGCCACGACGACGCATTCCAGTAGGTCGACCAAGAAAACAACGCATTCCATCACAAGGAGAAGACATCGTCACAAGGAGGTGTTCTCAGTGCCACGCCGTTGGTCACAACCGCACCACATGCAAGAATCTTATTTCGCTCTATGAATAAGATTTTGTTTCTATTTTTGTTATGTACTTTTTAAATTTATTAAACTTAAATTTGTTCAATATTTGCAGTTAACTTCATGTATAATGACCATTAATTAAGTTTGTTAAGATTAGACAAGTTTGTTTTGCCTTAATATAGTATTGTTCGGTTTTATTTTGTATATGTTAATAGTTCTTTGTTATATGTTGTTATGTTATTGTATTTTTATGATTTCTCAACTCATAACATGTTTTATTGTATTAATGACAGTAAAGGAGAATATATAATGTTCAATTATAAGAATAAATATAGATTAATAAGAAAACAATATCAATACAACGACTCTATAATAACTGACTCCTCCACAGATCTACAGCAACTCTAAGGATCATTGAGGGTTCATCCTCAAGGCTAAAATAAAAAACACGACCTAATGAAAAGTAATGTATAAACATACACAAGAAAATCCCACAGTCGGCTGAACCTGGAGCCTGATGAGGGATACCATGAACTGGACGGATGTACATGAACGAAGAAAGGTCCGTGGGAACATCCGTTTGATACTTATAGAAACCTGAATACTGAAACATGTATGGGACTAGGACACACAGTGGCGCTATAACATCTACCATCTCATCATCTCTATGTACTCTGGGTGCTCAGTCATACACCATGATCTGCCTGAATCTTAAATCAACAGCGCATGCTACCCAGTGATCATCTAGCACATTGACAAGGATGTATACGTTATCGAGAAATCTCCAATCCTTCTAGAGTGAACCCTTCCTCCCTAAGACGTAACCCTCTAAGTTAATGTTGGCATAGAACTGTCCTAGATCAAGCTCCCTCTTCTTGTAACCATTCCATACCACACGCAGCGTCGTCTACAATAGCATAATAATTACAACTTAGAGGGTAAATAATCAAAATATATACAAACTATAGAAAAACATAACTGAATTGTTCATATAGGGTACTAACATATAAATACCGTGATGTGACAGTTCAATGTTGTGTTACCATGCTTCTAAGCACCATATGTCGATGAGTTAACAAGTCCATTTACTCAATGATATGTTGCACCAAAACATTTGCTCATTTTTAGGGACTGTCTGTTTGTAAATAAATGTCAGGTGCACTGGATTATTAGACGATAAAATATTACTTACTCCGTCATCCAGCCAATCGTCTGGTGTAAGAACAACTCTAATCCACAAGGGGGTCACTGTCATAGTCTCCCCCTCAATCGCTATTCCCAAAGCAGCTAACCACTGTTGGAAGCTAGTGTACAACTCATTGGGGACAGGTGCATAAGGTTAGAACTCATATCTAATCCTGTACTGTACTCGCGCCCTCACAGTTAATGTACCAAATGGATTAACATACAGACTCTGCAATGCATGCCCCCTTTTGTACGTTCGACCAAAGCGACTTTGCTGATCTAAAAGAGGTAGGACGAAAAGGACTTTAACACTTGCTTCACCCTAGTAGCCAACAGTGGTATCCTGCAATGTAACAAAACCATTATTCAATAACAATATCCCAGGAATGCAAAATTAACTTAAATTGGCATAAAGCAATAAAAAGACAAGAACTGCACCCTCTCTGTTTGTTTTGGGTCCGATCGGAAAAATCCTTGGAACTCATCCACGAAGTTTGAAATGCTTCAGTATGTTGGCGTAAAGTTGCATTATGGTTTCGACTGGTCACATCTTGCCTATCTCGATATTCTTCAAATTAATTGCGCAATTCTTCAATATTGTGTGAAAAGGCAGTTAGAAGGGACGCTGGAGTGGGTGTATTAATCTTAGGGACCTCTACCTCTGGTGCAATATGCTCATGCTTGCTGCGGGACAGCCGTTTTCCTTGAAAATATATCGCAATGATAAGAAATTTTATTTCTAGATACAAATTTCGTATGTTACCTTTATTGGTCATAGTAGCTAAGAAAAATAGTAAAAACCACGTGGCCTCCCTCGTGAGTGCAACAGCAACCTGCACTCACGAGGGGGGTAGAAATTCCCCCCTCCAACAAAACAAACATGGGGGCAGCAAGTGCTCACACTCGTGAGTGCAACTTGCTACTGCACTTATGAGTAGGGCACTTTCTGCCCTCGTGTTTTTTGTGGAACGGGGGTGGCTCCCCATCAACGCGGACGAAGGGGCAGAATTCAGCCTCGTCATCCATCCAGGGGGTGCAAAACGAGGGCGGATTCCACCCCTTTAGAAGGACGATGGGGCCGGATTACTCCCCTCTGCCTCTGCTTCACGAATCATAATGAATTTTGAAAGAAACATACCTCTGTTGTAAATCGGAGGAAGAACTCACAAGTGTAATGCAACTTACAAGTGAATTGAAAGAAAGTGTTTGCTCGAGAGAGTAAAATTTCATTTTAAATAGTAAAGGACAATTTGGTCCAATAATTACAAACGTGGTAAGCTTTGATTATAAATTATTAGGGTGATTATTTTTTATTTTGATAAAGAAAATGTCATCGTTTTTTATTAATTCCCTTTTGCAAAAGCCAAAATCAAATTAAAGTCTCAATTTCAACAACAGCCAAAGACAAATTATAAAGTAAACCAATATATTTAACCCAAAATCAAGTATTTAATCTACCAACAATTTCAATTTACAACAATCAATCTACAAATTAGGTTGCAGGGCATGGCTGCGCAAAGACGTTGGTAGTCGACGGTAAAAATTGCGAGAAGGCAAACATAGTTGGCTGCAAAAAGAAGAGAAGGAGGGAAGAGGACGAAAATCGTCATGTTCGCTACCTCACCGCAGCTTTAATGGAGAATTTTGGGGGAAAAGAAGCAACGCAAGAATCTTCTTTATTTGAGGTAGAAGCTGGAGAATTCGGGGGAGAAAGAAGAAAGGCAAGAATTTCCTTTGACCGAGACAATTAAATGACGATTAAAATAAGCGAGGAGATTGATTCAAGCGAATAGAAGAGAGAACACGACTTAAACGATTTCCTGAAAGGAAAGAATTCGAAGAATTTGGGGAAGAAACTCAGAAAAGAGAGAAAAGTATAAAAAGATAAAAGTAATTTATTTTATAAATATTTTTTGAATTATATTTTTATCCTTGATAGTGTTAATTATAATGGTAAATGATTGTTAAAAGGGGTATTATTGATGACTTTTTAAAATTGTAGGTTATATGTGAAATTATTAATAAATGTGTGGTAAAACTAGCAATAACCCTTAAACCAATTGGCATATTAAAATTTAAAATATGGGTATGACTCATCTACTAATCAAATGATATAAATATATTTTATTTATTATTTTTATTATTTTATTTATACTCTTTATTTACATTGAATTTGTGTCATATCTTAAATTGTCTTCAAAAAAAGAAAAAGAATAAATTTGTTACAATTGAACAAACTATGTTTTAATTTATTATAGGGTAAAGGACAATTTAGTCCGTAAGATTTGGCCTAATAATCTAATAAATTTGGTTAGTTATAAAAATACCCACAAAGTCCATAGTTTGTACCATCTATTTGAATAAAAAAGTAGAAAAAATAGTCTTTTAACATCACTTACTGATAAGGATTGATATATTATGAAGTAGTAGTCAATTCATTCATGGTTATATACACATCACTAAAAACATGTCATCATGATATTGGACAACTTACAATTGACTTTAATGAACTGTTGACTACCGCTATTGACTACCATCGACTACTATTGACCACTGTCTAATATCATCCATTTGAGTCACTACATATATAATTAAAATCTTTGTTGAATGATTTTCACAGTAATATCTCATCATCACCGTTTGTCATATATCGAAAGTTAAAATTTTGCCGCACAAAAATTTAACTTTAGATCTAAGGTTAATGATTGCTTAAACAACGATGGTACTGGTACCATTATACAAAGCATTCAACAAGAATACTAATGATATCTGTGATGACCCAAACAAATGAAATTAGATAACAGTTAATGGCGGTCGGTAGCGACGCTTGTCAATAATTCATTAATTAAATGTTAAAATTTTAAATTTAAATTTAATCATGTGGATAATATTTTCTACATAAGACAACCACATACACCTATATTAATGATCAACAAGGATATAACAGTAAAATTATATTTTTTTATCTAAATATACGATACAAACTACAGATTGAGACTCTTTTAGATATTTTTATAATTATCGAGATTTATGATGCTATTAAACTAAATTTTAGGGACTAAAATGTCCTTTATACTTTATTGTAATACTAAAATTTAGCTATAAAATGTTATTATCCTTTTTATGAACCATTTTCTTTTAAATATGCTTTTAATTTTTTCAAATATACCAAATTAATAATTAAAAGTTTCTTGACCTTGAGTGGAAAAAACAAACGTGGGTCAACGATATTTTACTTTGTCTAATGTGAACAACTTTCTTTGTCAAACGGTTTTTTGTAATAATAATAATAAAAATTTGATTGATTTTGTAAGGCAGCTCGCTCTTCTAAGTATTTATAACACCGACTGTCGGAAAGAAAATGAAAAAACAATGTATTTACTCGTTCGTACGGATTTTAAAACCTTCTTCAAGTTATATTTATTTGCTTTTATTCCCAAAATATTGTTGAAATGATTGTCGAAAAAAAAAGAAAAAGAAAAACGAGAAGACTGAATGACGTCAACTCTTTCGTTTCATTTTATGTTGAAAGCTTTCAATTAAGGTTTCTGTTTGTTTTTTGATCTCTTAATTAGAGCTTTTAAAGTTGTACAATGATTAAAAAGATGATCTATTATTTTTGATGCATGTCTTTGTACTATTAGATTCCTCTTTTCCTTCGTTGGATTGCATTTGCTGTTTTCTTTGCACTGAAGTAACTTCATTATCTTTTAACAATTTGGGTATTTAACAGTGTGATTTATTATTTCATTATTGTTTTGCATATTGATAGAGCTAGAGAGAAGAAATAATGGAAGGTGAAGGTATTAGTAGCAGCAGCAAGAAGAAAGCTGTTCCCAATGACTATGGTTTCACCGATACTTTGTTTTCTTGGTCTCTTGAGGATATATTTAATGATAATCTTTTCACGGAAAAGGTTTGCTTTCTTCTCCATTTTCATCTTCTATTTTGCAGCTTTTTCAATAATTTATTGCGATTTTTCTGAAACTGCCGTTATATCTTTATTATGATTAACTTAGTACGCTTAACCGCCCAATCCGTTTTCGGTTTTTTATGCACTATCTGCCAATTCTAACGTCTATATTTTTTAGCACATTAGGATTCTTTCTTAATCTGTTCATTTATGTGACACATAACAAAGTTGTGTTTTAACATAAATGAACAGAAAATAGAATGAAACTCGACCTTGTATTGCAACAGTGGTACAAATGCTGCAAAAGTTTTCAAAGTTTAGATCATTTTTCAAAAGGGGTCAAAATTCAGCTCTATAAAGATTTGTAGTTCGAATTCATTATTTTGTTGATAAGTTGGTTAACTTTTTTAGGTGGTACTCTGAATTGGCAATTTGTTTGATACTGTGATTAGCATGTCTAGCATTTCTCTTTCAATTGTATATTCGAGTATGCTTTTCAAGTTGAAATGACCAAGATTGTCCTAAGATCAGTTTTGCTATACCAAGGATGTTAACTTAATCTTAGTTCTCATGGAGAAGACAACCTGTTAGGAAAACTACTATTCGGATATATTTAAGAATGGAGCTGATAGTTGGTTAGTAAGTAATCTATTATTACTTGTTGAGTCACTACTTGACCTTAAATTTTAAACTTTGAGGTAGAGTGCAAAAATTAATATTTAAGCTCTTCAACATTATCTCTCACATGCAAGTATGAATTCATACAATGGGCTTGTCATGGGGATCTAAATAATAATAATTTAATTTGTAGTGCTGGGGGTTTTCAAACATAATACTATAAAGTCAAACCCGCTCTAATGTCATATTAAGTTATTATTTGATTTAAAAGCTTAAACTTGAAGGTAAATACCCTAAGAATAGTATTTAAACTCTTAAACAATATGTATTTTCTCAGACATACTAATTAGGTTTAAAGCAGTCCATTTAAAGGATGTTCCTTGATCTATTCAAACAATTGGAGAAGTCCTTATCTGCATTTCATTTGAAGGACTATTTCCATAGACTTTAAAAGTATTTTCCAGATCAATACCATGTGATGTTCATCCTCTTCAATTGATGAGATGATTGACCAACGAGTTTCAGACGAGGCTTCTCTTATTTGTGAAGGCTTTCACATCAAATCTCTTGCACTCAGCTATTTCTTATTAGCAAATTTAGCTTCAAAGATAGTATTAAGGCTATAAATAGTTTATGCAAGTGCTTTCAATATCATGTGAGGCTAGATTAACATGAACATGTATGTGACTGGTCATCTTATGTGCAAACCTTTAAACATTCACACTTGTTGGCTAGCTGTGTTTCTGCTATATATGAAATCTGAGATCTTTGTGGTATTTTCCTCTTTACATGTTTATGCCAGTTAGGTTTGTTCTATATTTGAGTTTATACCGTCTGTCAAATATTTCATTCTATATTCTTTTTTGAACTGAACCTCTGTTTCAATCCTTGTAGGTGGAAAAAATTCCATTATCATTTCAATCTGTTAAGAAATATTTTCGGTCATTTGTTTTTCCTTTATTGGAAGAAACGAGAGCACAACTGTTTTCAAGCATGAAAACCATTTCAAGAGCACCTTTTGCTGAAGTAGTTGCTTTTGAGGAATCCAAGCCATATCGAACAAAGTTATATGATGTTAAGGTTGATAACTGGAAGAACAGATTCAGTAATCATGGGAAAGAGCCATACAAAATATTACCAGGGGATATTTTAGTCCTGGCAGATGCTAAGCCCGAAACTGCTGATGATTTGCAAAGGGTGGGAAGGGTGTGGACTTTTGTGTCAGTCATAAAAGTCCCAGAGGATGAGGATGAAACTGATACTAAAACTTGCTTCAAAGTAAGGGTCAGTAAAGACGTCCAAGTCAATGATAATAGGAAATCACTGTATGTGATTTTCTTGTCGAATATACTTCCCAACCAAAGAATATGGATCTCATTGCATAGGCATGGAAATTTAAGGGTTATCAAGCAAATTTTGTGCACCGATGTGGTGGTGAGTGTTTCATAGATGATTTCTTTTTGTCAGATTTTCTTTTTCTTGATACCATAGCATTAGCATTAGATTTTCTTTTGTATCAGTCATAAATGCTTCATAGTCGAATGTACTCTTGCTTTCTGAAAATAACTGTTGAGATTTTATTTGGTGTTTTCATTTTAAGTTTGAGGCTCGGAAAGAATGTGAACTCTATCCTGCGCAAAGTGAGCGAATCTGGGATGAGATATCTGGTCATCGTTTATCATCTGTCCTGAATGATTCACAACTAGAGGCTGTTTATTCTTGTCTTGGTAGAATGCAATGCGATCTTGACCACAAGGGCACTGTTGACCTTATATGGGGCCCTCCAGGGACGGGGAAAACTAAAACTGTTAGCATGCTGGTCTTTATTCTATTGAAAATGAATTGCAGAACACTTGTTTGTGCTCCAACAAATGTTGCAATTAAAGAAGTGGCCTCTCGTGTTCTAACATTAGTGAAAGAATCAGTTGAAAGAGATTCTCATGGACATACTCTGTTTTATCCATTGGGAGAGATTCTCTTACTTGGAAATCATGAGCAACTCAAAGTTGATGCAGGAATTGAGCAAATATATTTGGACTATCGCATTAAGAGGCTGGCAGAGTGCTTTGCACCGTTCACTGGTTGGAGGCATTGCTTTGCTTCCATGATAGATTTTCTGGAGGATTGTGTTTCTCAATACCATGTCTTTTTGGAAAATGAATTGATGAAGGAAGGGGATGGTAATAAACGTGAGATCAAAGAGGGAGAGTGCAGGAAGGAAGTTGATGGGAGCAAGCCTTTTCTTCAGTTTATGAGAGAAAGATTTAAATGCACTGCAACTCTGCTTAGGAATTGCATTCTTATCTTGTGTACTCATGTACCCAAAAGTTACATCTTAGAAAATAATTTTCAAGACATGGTATCCCTCATAAATTTAGTTGATTCTTTGGAAACTTTATTTTTTCACGACTGTGTGGTTTCGGAAGAAATTGAGGAACTTTTTTCACATTCAGCAGTTGAAGATTTCTCTCAGGCATTTTTGGGTAAAAAGTACCTGTTGCACTTGCACCAGAGGAGACGTGAATGCCATTCTGTTTTAAGAAATCTTTGGAGATCTTTTAATGATCTTGACCTTCCAAGTGCTATGAACAAAGAATTTCTTAAGGATTTCTGTCTTAGAATGGCTTCCTTAATTTTTTCCACTGCTTCTAGCTCTTTTAAGCTGCATTCAGTTGCAATGGAGCCACTGAAGTTTCTGGTCATCGATGAAGCTGCACAGCTGAAAGAAAGTGAGTCAACCATACCTCTACAGCTCCGGGGTATAAAGCATACTATTCTCATTGGTGATGATTGCCAGTTACCAGCAATGGTTGAAAGCAATGTAGGTTGTTGTTGTCTGAACATGTTCTTTCCTTTTTATCCTTTGCATTCCTCCCTTCAGATGTTTGAAGTTGAGTTCAAATATTTTGTTTTTATACAATTTTATATATTGCTTCTTCTCTTATTCATTTTTCTTTTATCCTTTGTTCTTTCAATCAGGTTTCTGACGAAGCTTTTTTTGGTAGAAGTTTGTTTGAGAGGGTGAGCTATTTGGGGCACTCAAAACACCTACTCAGAATGCAGTACAGAATGCATCCATCCATTAGCTTCTTTCCAAACTCATATTTTTATGACAACAAGATTGTTGATGCACCAAATGTTGAAAAAGGAAGCTATGAAAAACACTATTTGCCGGGGCCAATGTATGGTCCATATTCATTCATCAATATATTTGGTGGAAAAGAAGAGTTCGTTGACAGCTATAGAAATATGGTTGAGGTATCTGCAGTGATGAAAATTCTGCAGAACTTGTACAAAGGTATGTGTTGGAGTCTCATTTCACATTACCATCTGAATATACTTTTCTTTTATAAGCTTATTATTTAATTGACTTCTGATAATGCCTTTGAGAAACAATTTATGCTTCAAATCTCGTGTGCTTGGTACCGTGATTGTTTTTTCCATCAAATATTACACTATATTTCCTTTTTAGATTAATGTATGCAATGATCCATCTTATTGCTGGTTGTCAAACATAATTTTCCTTTTTTTTTGTTAAAAAAAAAGGGAAGAGGAAAGGTGATTATTTAGGTACAATGCTGCAATTAATTGATTGAATTATATAATTATGAGATAAATGAAATGATGTGAGCATGACTGCATCACTGAGTGAAGAAGTGGTATCCCTGTAATCTCAACGAAATCTGCATTTTTTGGCTTTCCTTAGTCATAAAGTAAATTTTTGCTTCTCATATCATAGTCTATTGAAAAATGTTTATCAAGTTGAAATCTTTCATTTTATCTATTTGACGTGGTTAGTTTTAATTAAATAATAATCTATCTCCTTTTTGAAATCTTTGTAATTTATAATATGCAGCTTGGAGTGGCTCAAAACAGAAGATTAGCATTGGTATAGTGTCACCCTACAGTGCTCAAGTAGCAACAATTCAAGAAAAACTACGAAGTAAATATGAGAACAAGGATGGCTTTTCTGTGAAAGTGAAGTCCATTGATGGTTTCCAGGGAGGAGAAGAGGACATTATAATAATGTCAGCTGTAAGATCCAACAGTGGTGGTTCAATTGGGTTCTTAACCAAGCCTCAGAGAGTTAATGTTGCTCTCACAAGGGCTAGGTAATACTTAAAAGCTTAGAATACATTGTGTTTGGTTTATTTTTAACATCTATGGTTAATAACTGCTGTCCACTTGACACATTCTAGGCACTGTCTTTGGATTTTGGGGAATGAAAGAACTTTAACTCGTACTGAATCTGTTTGGGAAACCTTAGTCCATGATGCTAAGGCTCGTCATTGTTTCTTTAATGCTGATGAGGATAAGGATTTGGCCAAAGCAATATTAGAGGTCAAGAAAGAGCTCCATGAATTGGATGAATTGCTTAATGGGGAAAGCATACTTTTTAGAAGTCAGAGATGGAAGGTATTTAATCTCAGTTGTTATACTTTTGTTCCAATCAGTCTTTTCTGTTAAGGCTAGTGCAGATATGGTTGTTAATTTCTTTCTCCTTATTTCCAGGTTATTGTCAGTGATAACTTTCTGAAATCTTTTAAAAAGCTAACCTCAGGCCAGACAAAAAAGTCAGTTATCAACTTTCTATTGAAACTTTCTAGTGGCTGGCGGCCTAAGAAGAGGAACATAGACTCAGTCTGTGAAAACTCTTTACACATCATTAAGCAATTCCAGGTTGAAAGTCAATACATAATCTGCACAATTGACATAATGAAGGAATTGCAGTACATCCAAGTTTTGAAAGTCTGGGATATATTGCCTTTGAAGGATGTCCCAAAATTGGCAACACATCTAGACAATGTATTTGTAAAGTACAATGATGATTATATTAACCGTTGCAAGGAAAAGTCTTTCCAGGGGTACGTCTATTCTTTTTTGATCCTGTTGGGTATAAACATCCAAAACTCTGGATGCCATGTTGGTTGGATTAATGGGAATATGATTGTTTGTTCTCATGTTTGATTGAAATTTTGTTTCTAATTGTTTTTGTCTTGTTTCTTTTCACAAAGGAATTTGGAGGTTCCAATGACTTGGGCAGCCTCTTCAAATATTGTGAGGTTCAAGAATCTTGCTGACAATGAAAGTGGGAGAAATTTAACTGAGGCTGCTTCTGATAGTAGCAGCCATATTGAGAATTCAAAGGTTATTGATAGTCTGTTGCTGATGAAATTCTACTCCTTCTCAATGGGTGTCGTGCGTCACCTGATTTCTGACCGTGATGGTAGAGAATTGGATCTTCCATTTGAAGTAACAGATGAACAATTGGAGATGATCCTTTTTCCAAGAAGTACCTTTATACTTGGTGGGTCGGGTACTGGGAAAACCACTGTTCTTACTATGAAATTATTTCAGAGAGAAAAACTGCACCATATGGCAGAGGAAGGATTCTATGGAGTAAATAAAAGTACACCTTTGGCTGTGGATAATGTGGGGAAAAGGAATTTCTTGCACCAATTATTTGTGACAGTCAGTCCTAAGTTGTGTTTTTCTGTAAAGCAACATATTTCTCAGATGAAAAGGTGCATTGGTTTTTCAATGAAAATGGCTGTTAAATTTTTGTTTTGCCAAGTTTCTTTTTCACCTTAAAACTCAAAATGATAGACTTGATTTTTGGTAAATTAGAAAATTCAATATTTTGTTTCTCTTTTGGCCTTCACTTCAAAGGACTTCTGAGGCTCAGATTATTTCCTTTTTCCTTTTTCATTCAGCTTAATTTGTAAGGGGTTGTAAGATAGTCTGGTTAGGCTTGTTTAGATTCCTGGTATCTTACAGCTGTCTGATCTCCTGCAAGTTTTGGTTCAAGGGGCTGGTTTTTCTGACTATGTCAAGTTCTTTCGTTCACCAGTGAATCATCATGGTGTTATGGAATTGAAATCTTACAATCTATAGAGTGCCTATAAATTTCAAATGATGGTGGGTATATTTTATGCAGGCCAGGTTTAATGCTGAAATTCATTGCCAAACATTTGCTCGATCTCCAATTTTTTTTTTTTTTGTTCGACTTTGTTTTCTTTGATACCATTGAAATTAATAACTTCTAATAATTTTAATGACGGTGTTTTAGTTTTCCGGTTTTTATGTGGGCACATTGCTAGATGCATTTTCTCTTTTGGAGTGTCATAGATCCGCATATGTTAGTTTTCTGCTCTGAAATAGAATAGCAATGGAACTAAGAGCCCTAACAGCATGAGAGCTGGGATCAGCTTATTTGCTTAAGTTTAAATGGGTTTAATGCTCTCGATGGTAAGAATTTACAGGTAAATACTTTTTGCCCATGTGTAGAAACAATTGGCAGATAGAAATAAGAATCCTCATCCTGGGAATGAAACATATATTTAAGTAAAAGTCAAAACTTTTTTTTTTGTCTTTATTACGTTTTCTTTTATTTTTTGAAGCACCATTTTTTTTTTATTCAATAGAGAAATCAATTGGTTAAAAACATTAGGGAACTTCTTTCTCTGTTACCATGTTGAATTTTGAAAAACAAATATATCAAATTTACCACGCATTATCTTGTTGGAATTGTTTTCTGTCCCAATAGCATGGAAATGGAATTGTAGCATATAATAATGATGATTTTTTCTAAAGTGTTCAGAATATGATCTGCAGTTTTTAATTGCAAACTGTTGTGCATCTGAACGTTCTATTTACAAATAAGTTGTTGCTTTCTGGTAAATATTGGTATTTTGACTTGTTGATTTTGATTGATGCATCTGTTAAATTATCTGACAATTGTAATTTGTAGCGGAACTGAGTTGAAGGAGCCCAGTATTGATAATGACTGTTTATTATTGGCTTTAACTACAGTATTTAGCATCTTTAGGTTCAGCTATATTTGTTAAATTGCTTTATAATATTAATGTACTGCTTTGCATTTGCTACATGGAAGTTGTTTCCTGTCTAATGATAGGCCTTGCTAAATTTGCAGCTCTGCCTTTGGTGGGGAGTTTCCTGCAGAAAGCAGTTTAATTGATCTTGACGATATTGATGATGCAGCACAATTCAAGGATATCCCGAATTCTTTTGTTGATATTGCAGCAAAATCTTACCCTCTTGTCATAACATTCCATAAGTTCTTGATAATGCTGGATGGGACTTTGGGAAATTCATACTTTGAGAGATTTCATGACATAGAGAAACATTCTGCTGGTTGGAATCAACATATAAGATTAGTTTCCTTACAGAATTTTATAAGGACAAAGGAAGTAACTTATGAAAAGTTTAGTTCCTCATACTGGCCCCATTTTAATTCACAACTCACAAAGAAGCTTGATTCCTCTAGAGTCTTTACTGAGATTATATCTCATATAAAAGGCAGCCTCCGATCCATGGAGGTTGGTGATGGTAAACTCAGCCGAGAGGAATATGTTCAATTATCGGAGAGCAGGGTTTCCACCTTAACAAGGAAGAAGAGAGAGATAATTTATGACATCTGTGAAAGCTATGAACAAATGAAAATGAGAAATGGTGAATTTGATTTGGCTGATCTGGTTAATGATCTTCATCATCGACTTAAATTAGAATGTTACAAGGGTGACGAAATTCATTTTGTTTATGTTGATGAAGTTCAAGATCTTACCATGAGTCAAATTGCTCTTTTCAAATATATCTGCAGAAATGTTGAAGGGGGTTTTGTTTTCTCAGGAGACACAGCACAAACAATTGCTAGGGGAATAGACTTCAGGTTTCAAGACATACGGTCTCTGTTTTACAAGAAGTTTGTATTGGAATCAAAAGATATTGGAAATGACGGAAGTAAAGTGGAAGGACAACTCTCGGACATTTTCAGTTTGAGTCAGAACTTCCATACCCATGCAGGTGTGCTGAAGTTGGGTCAAAGCATCATTGATCTTCTTTACCGTTTCTTCCCTCACTCTGTTGATATTTTAAACCCTGAGAAGAGTTTTATATTTGGGGAGCCTCCTGTTTTGCTTGAATCTGGGAACAATGAAAATGCAATCATAAAATTTTTTGGAAACAATGGTAATATTGGTGGGAATATAATTGGCTTTGGAGCAGAGCAAGTTATATTGGTGCGGGATGATTGTGTTAGGAAGGACATTTCTGGGTATGTTGGGAAGAAAGCTCTTGTGCTGACAATAGTTGAGAGCAAGGGCCTTGAATTTCAGGTGATTCGCTATTGCAAAAACTTTTTCACCATGCACAATGTAGAATAAGTATATCCAGGTACTAATATAGAATTGCAAATTCTGGTTACTGTTCCAGGGTGCTTTGTTGTCTGTATCAAAATTTCCTCTTATAGCTAAGAATGAAAAAAGGGAAAGACCATATATACCCCCATTATATCCTTAGATGTTGTGTTTGAAATAATAACTTACTACTAGATGTTTTGAAATCAGGTTAGTAATGGCCAAAAGTTTTATCTTAATTCAATCAATTTCAACTTTTACCGAAATCCAAATCTCTTTCTTTTGATTTGTGAATCTCAAGCAAAATTAGAAGCCTATTGCTTCCACTCTGATTTGATTGTCTAAAATGTTTCTAATTCATATATTCAAGTTCCCATGCCTTCTGCATCAGTAGTTATGTTTTCCATTACTGAATTCTGCATTCTCCTCCTATAGGATGTACTGTTGTACAACTTTTTTGGATCTTCACCTCTTAAAAATCAATGGAGGGTGATATATGAATATATGAAGGAACAAGATCTGCTTGACTCCACATCACCTGGGTCGTTCCCAAGATTCGATGAGGCTAAACACAACGTCCTATGCTCTGAACTGAAGCAACTATATGTAGCCATCACTCGGACAAGGCAAAGATTGTGGGTTTGGGAAAATATAGAGGAGCTCTCAAAACCTATGTTTGACTACTGGAAGAAAAAGCTCCTTGTTCAAGTCAGGCAGCTGGATGATTCACTGGTACAGGAAATGCAAGTTGCAAGCAGCCCACAGGAGTGGAAATCACGGGGAATTAAGGTTTGTGTAATTTTACCATATCCTGTTGACAGTTTTCTGACATTTATTGATATAAGTTTACTGTTATTATCATCTCTTTATTTTTGCAACCTTTTCCTTGAAAAGATATTTGACATTCATATTAGAACTACTATTATTATAATTGCCAATGTATGCCCATCTGATTGTCACATGTACTTTGAGAAGATATCTTTTGTTTAAATTTTTACTTGAAAAACATGGTCATGAATAATCAGGTTATGTACTTTTGTTTGTGATTTAGACTACTGCTGTCGGTGCTTAAAATAATCTGCACTAAATAATATGATTAAATAATTTGCTGCCATTGTTGTTATCTTCTATCTATGCCATCAAATTCATGTTAATGTTGATTGCCTTGCATTTTGTTCCTAGTGCTTGTGATGGATGTGCCATTGCTTTTTCTTTTTTTCTTGTCTGCTAACTATTCCTGCTTTTAGCTATTTTACGAGCATAACTATGAAATGGCAACTATGTGCTTCGAAAGAGCCCGGGATACTTACTGGGAAGGAATGTCTAAAGCAACTGGGATTAAGGCAGCGGCTAATAGCATTCGCAGTTCAAACCATGAAGAGGCTAGCATTATGGTTAGGGAAGCTTCCAAAATATTTGAAGCCATAGGCAAGGCTGATTCTGCTGCCAGATGTTTCTATGATTTGGGGGAGTATGAAAGAGCAGGTATGAATTTGATATTTAGTGTTGATGGAATATAATGCCGTTTTATGGTTGAAGCTTTCCATTTTCTTTTTTTCTCCTATTTTTGTTCTCATCTACACGGAGCTTAATAATCTTCTCATCATTTCCGATCTGATTGATGGTTGAATGCTGACACATCTTGTGATGTTGGTAATTTGGTATGCTCATCATAGTTATTGTTGAGGATTTGATGCAAGTTTGAGAATTGTAATTTATATTTCACAAAACTCTCTACTTGAACCAAGTTGGGACATGGAACTGGTTGACAGTAAGGAAGGCGGTTAGTGTCCGGTCAACATCTTCAACCAAACAATGTGAGCCCGAGCCTGTCCTAAAGATGTTCCCAAGGAGGTCTTCACTGGTGGTATTGCATGTATATCCAAGCTTTAACCCAGGTGAAACAATGATTCCTCTTATATTGGAGCTAGCTTCCTCCTTCCTCGAGCAGGGATGTCTTGCAATGGAGTACACACTCGAAACAGGACTAAACTCACTCCAATACTTTAGTTAGCATACTAATGGAGCTCTTAGGGTTCAAATGGCCTCCCTCTTGCACACTTCGGGTAAAAGCTTGAAGAAGACAAACACAATCAAATCCCAACAAACGAAAAATCCAAGGTTGGTGGTGAGTGTAGTAGTGGTAAGGAGAGTAATTGAAGAAGAGTAATTACAAAATAATGTTGGTGGATCCGCGTAGGTGCAAGATGCCAAATGAGAGAATACTAGTGTTTGTGAAGATGGACCTAGATAACTTCAACCTTGACAAAAATATGCTAATGTGCGCCATACTTGGCTATGATTGGCCTAGGTTGCCCTAACTTTCCTTTTTGGTTCTTTCAAATGTTGATTTTACCTTTCCACATGGGGGGCCATATGGCAGATGAAGAATGACTTACAATGCGTTATCCAAGATCACTTGTCACATGTCACTTTTTTTATCTCCCTTGAAATTATCTTATCTTTTGTTGGACACGTGGGATAACCTTGCTCTCTTCATCATGTGGGCCTACCTGTCAGTCGCTTGGGTTTTATCGGGATTCTGCCAAGGTCAAGTGCTTCTTGCTATTATCACGTTGTATTTTGCCAGATGGTCCCTCTTGCTACTATTTTTTCATTAAAACAACAGCTACGAGGAGCAACATTCCTCAACTTTTGGGATTTATTTCAACATGGAGACTATCTACTTTGTCCCTTCCTCACGGGCTAAGTAGACATGTGGCGTGACACCACCTTTTATTTAATGTTCCTTCAATAGTTTAGTAAGAGCTCGGCTTGACTTCAGGTGGGTGTCTTCCCTATTAGATCTGAGTAGGGCTCTCTACTTGATTTCTTGGTGGGCATTTCAGAAGAAAACCCTAGGGTTCACATATTTTTTTTTTTATCTTATCCCATCTTTGGCAGCCTTTTCACCTTCCCAAGCCCAAAACTCCTCTTGCATATGTCATGGCCTCCCATTTGGTGTAAAACTCACTACAGTCCATTGTCAGCTAATTGTAACAGCCCCTCTTACTTTATTCATCACTCCAGGCCATGCGTTCTCCTTTACCATTTTTGTCGTGGTCGCCGATTCTTCACGGAGCCACCACTTTTAAAGCTTTGCTTGCACTTATTCTACCACTATCAAAACTCGTCTCTTGCTGCTTTTCTTCATGTCTTCAACTCAGATGGAGGGGACCTTTTTTTTTTTTCTCGTCTCTTACACATCGTGATGTGCTGCGTGGTTGGAGTGATTTTGGGTTGTCCACGTGACGTGCTGTTGTTGGTGCTTAGGTTTGTGTAAAAAACTTTGTGTGTTTTGCATTCTTTGTTGCAAGTTCACTTTTGTTGCCACGAATTTGTACCATTTTTGCTTTGACGTTTACGTTGTTGATGTGCTGTTGTATGCTCACTTTTTTTTTGTTGTTTGCGAAATGTTATTTTTTTTTTTTAACCTTTTAGCTTTATTGTAGTATGTAACCGCTGCCTTAACTTGGCTCTATATTGATGCTATTATCCTTTTGTTTTTTTTTTTTTTTAGAAATGTCGAAGAAAGAAGAGTCTATGCATTCTTGTTCCAATTCCTTTTCTTCTAAGAACAGCGAAACTCTACTAGGCGATAATGAACCTATTGAAGTGGATAACACAGAGACAGGAAGGCAAGCTCCCACATCTTCTAAGCGATGTCGAACTCGTCGTAAGTCTATCCGAATTAGACTTGCCAATTTAAAGAGTTGCCATAAGTCTCCCGCACCAAGTAAGAAGGTGACGGATAATGATAAAGAGGAGGACTTAGGCGATCCCTCGCCAACCAAGTTATTTATTTTAGATCACGATCCCATGGAGATGATCGAGCAGGATCTAGAACAGTTAAGGGAGGATTATGACATTCCTTCCTCGACCAACATAGTGGAGAATAGGGCATCGCTAATCAATGTGGGCCCAATTACTAATCTGAAGAAGGGTATGAATTCTTTGATCTTTACTAATTAAATCTCTATTGTTTTTTACCTCTATATCATCTACTCATTGGATTGTGTTTCAGTGCAGGTACCATTCCATTTTTAGGGAGTGATGAGAAGATAGAGGTTGAGAATGTTGGTAAGGAAGCATCCTTGCTTGATAGGATGCGTAGCATGATGATGAAAACATGTGGACATTCAAAGGCTCGTGATACGCAGAGCTCTAGTGGATCCAATGAAAGTGAAGGTGTTTCCAACAAGCTTCCACATAGACCTCCCAAGCAAACCGACAGAGTAGGCACGACATGTTCTCCTCAGCTATTTGACGAGTTGGGCAGTATTCTAAGCGATCGCCTTCCACATGCCACCCAAATGCTCTCTTTGTTCAAATTTGCTTCTGAGTCTATTGGTGCGAAGAAGGCCGGTAAGATGGCTAACTTAGGGCCAAGCGAGGCTCTGGATTTGGGGGCTCAGCTTTTTCTTCAGGTGAGTGACTTCTTACTTCTTACCTTGATTACATTAAAGCTTTTTTATTCTTACTTTTTGGATTTGTCCTTCCCAGGGCGCCTTACTCATGTCGCAGCATGGTGCAAAGTTCAAGGAGCTCGCCTCGTCATCCAAGCATTTAAAGAAAGCTGAAGCCCAAGTCGCTCATCTCCAGAAAAATATTCGGGAGAAGGATGCCAAGATTCAAAGGCTGTCTGGCGAGTTAAAGGAAGTGAAGAAAAATGTTAAATCCATCTCTGTTCAACTCCAAGACGAAGCAAGTAAGAGTGGGGAACTCCAAGAGAGGATTATCCAGTTGGAGACTGAGCTGGGCTTGAGCTATATGGATGGCTACAGGTTAGCTCAGTTCGAGGTTTTTAAGGCATACCCTTTCCTGCACTTGGGATTCATGGACTTCGGATTCGATCGGGATGAAGTGATCGCCAAATTCCAGAAGCCAGGAGATCCCATCTCGTGCAGTGCCAAGGGATCTTCTTAGGTGCAAATGATTGATCATTAGCTGGATGAAGCTTTCCTCCTACCTTCGAGCATGTTGAAGGTGATAAGGAGGAGGATGAAGAAGAGGGTGGTTCTGATGTAGGTGTCTGAGCTTTCTCCAAGCTTTATCATAGATTTTTATTTGAGATGGTTTTTGGTTTTTATTTTTAGTTTAGCTTGATCTTGTGGTTGTTTTTGGACATGTTTTGACTATTGCTTGTCTGTGTTTGGATGTTAATCTTTCCTTTCTCTACTTCTTTACGGACTTGGTTGATTAGTGAGGTCTTACTTAGGTTGTACCTTTTTTTTGGTGTTTACAAACTCTATTTGTTGTTGTTGGTTATGTTTGATACACATATCGGTTTCTTCTGTTAGTACATCTCAGTTGCGTAATCTGGCTTACATGAGGTAGTTCTTGCCTTACACAAGGTCACTTGAGGTTGGCCTTGAAGTAGCACTAGGGCAACCCAAGAAGATGAGTGAATTAGGTTTTAAAAAATTAACAAATTAAATACAAATGTATTTAAGCAAATATATTCAACAATTAATAAATTCTTAATGCAATTGCAATATAATTAAAACATAAATATAAAGCTAATGTAATTTATAATTCAAGTGTGTATGACTAATTATGTGAAAATATAAATATAAAATAATCAGTAGAGTGAGAGAAATCAAATACGGTAAACTCTAATTTACGTTCACGCCATCAAGCTAACCCACTTAAAGATTGAAATTCAAGGCAAATAATGAAACTTCAAGTGGATTTCACGGATACCATTCAAACCTTATACGAAAGGTCTTTAACAAGTGTTTCTTCAATTTTTACAAACAAGTGACTTACAGGTGATAAGTGAGTATTTTACTCATTTATTTTAGGCTTTCAAAATTAAATATGTGTGTAAATCCTCAAGATTTCGTGCTGTTTTGATTAAATTTTATGTTTTTATGCATAAATGTAGAAAATCTCAGTCCAAGGTAATATACAGCATGAAAACGAGGATTAAAAGGCAAATAATCAAAATGGGGACCCAAAACGCAAAGAAATTTGGGACTCAATTGAGAGAATTTCAAAGTTAGAGAAGCATCATTAGCAGAAGAAGTGGCATGCTCATGCCTAGCACTAAGACTAAGTAGCGCGCGCGTTACTCATCAGGGAAGATGGCACAAGCCACCTACACTAGTCTCCTCGCGCGCGTTGTTTGCGACTAGCTTATGTTTTTTGGCTCATTTTGGACCCTTCGATATCCCATGGATGGCTAGATTTGATGTTATCCTAGGTTTTATTGATTTCCAATCATTAGCCACCCATTCACAATTGGAAAATCTAGTTTTTAAAGTAAGAAAAGCAAAACAAGAGAGAAACATTCTAGAGAGACAAGGGGTAGATTTTATCAACTAAAGGTTTAAGAAGAAAACTTGAAGATTGATTGTTTGAGCCTTTGTTCAACTCTATTATTTTTGTCTTGAATTTAATTTGGATCTTATTATTTTAATTATTTTAAGGATTATAAATTTCATGATGAACTTGTTGTTGGTTAATATATTAGGGTAAATTTTTTATGTTCTAGGATCTTGATATAACCTAATTAAATCATATTTTGATTAATTGTGGAGTTTTTCAATGTTATTAACTTTTAATCACTTGTATTTTTCCTTACTTAATGTTAATAATTTATTAAATGATGAATTATTTGATTAATCATAAATGAGTGAATACTATGGATGAAATTCGAAAAACACAACTTAGCATACTAATAGTCCAGGAGGACCTCAGTATTTAGATAGTCATATTAATACTGAAGAATGAAGTAATGGGATTTGAGTGAAATTCTATGAGTTAATAACAAGTTAGGTTAAAATAACGTATAATTAATTAAGTTAGATAGGGTTATCGGCTGAGTTAACTATATATAGGACTTAGTTCAGCACTCGGAAGAAGGAACAAAGTTAATTAGAAGTTGTGATTAATGTATTGGAATTAAAAGCATCGCAAATTCTCAATTAGGAGAAACATGGTGAAGGTTAGGTGAAATCGAGATCCTAAATCATTTTCATATCAATTTCCACACACTAACCCTATTAGCTTTAATTTATAATTTCTATTTTTGTTAATTAATTTAATTGTTTTTATTTTCTTTTATATTATCTTAATAATACAATTATTATGTGTCTAGATAAAATTGATCTACCATAATTACAGTACTTTAAAATTTTGAAAAACTCAGTTCTCGTGAGTATGACAATCTTTTTTTACTATTGTATTACCTAGACAACCTTGAGTACTTGTTGGTTGCGTGGTCGCATAACAACGAGTGTCATTCTCACCTTACAACAAGCTCCCATTCACACACAATAATAACAAGAAAAATATGTTTGATAAAAGAATTTTATCAGAAAAATACAAACACTCTTTTTTAAATAATAATGCAAATGAAGAATTAGAGTGTATAAGAATTAGATACTTGATTTTATATTGTAAGCTCAAAATATTCAAATCTTCAAACCTTAATTCAAAATAAACTTTGGCTTGTATTTATAGTATAAAATAAAATATGTTCCTTTATAGTTGTTGGGACCAAACATTGAAAAAATTATTTTTTAGTCTATTTTTTAAGTTTTGAAAACCTTACAGTTTAGTCTAAAATTATTGGAGACTGCTGGAATTCAAATTCATAAATTTTAATCGTCGACACTATTTACAACTTTAAAAATTTATAAATAGGTCCTTTTTAAAATAATTTCTATTATTTTAAAATAAATTTTTTACAAAAATATAAAGACAATTGTTTTGTGAAAACTATATTTTCTAAAAATATGATTTTAATGCAAGGAATATGTATTTTGAGCTTAATAATGTAAATCAATAATCAATTTAAAGACACATTACAAATATTTAATTACCTAATATATGTTTAATTACCTATTACGCATGTTTTAAGTCTTTAAGTCTTTTGTTGATTTGCTCTTGGGGCTTCTACTTTTACTTTTCTTGAATGCCCTTAGTTGATATTATTTGTATTTTTCATAATTACTCTAATTCTTTGTACTATAAACATCACAATAATTGGTACACAAAGAATTTGGTTAATAAAAAATATTAATGGTTTATTATTATCAAAATAATGGATTATGAGTCTTAAGGCTAACAAGATTGACCTAAGTAAAAAAAAAAAAGCTTTTCAAGATGAAACCCCAACCATTGAACTAAAAATTTAAGATGTTAGCTAAGGCGAACCATATTTTCCTTAAGTCATTGGTTGATTCCTACATGGGTTAGTTGTAGTTCACAATGGCGGTACAGAGTCTCGTTACTGAGTAGTAGGCAGACATGAGGTGGTTCACAATGCACACATCGTGTAAACCAACAGGTTGGGCCAAAATAGCACCATCTCCCATTTGGAGGGGTCCTCTTATAGTGTCCACGTGGCAGCAAGTTCTATGGAAGATGTTGGCCTTTGTAAGCCAACAATCTCCTTCCCAACATCACCTTGGGGACTTGAACCTATAACCTCACTCTGATACCAAATTTTAGGATCAAGCATCAATAGTTGAACTAAAAAATTCAACTGTTATCTAAGGTGAATCATATTTTCTTTAAGCCATTGGTTGATTGCTACAGGAGTCAATTGTAGTTCACAACAACATAGTAGAGCCCTACTACTAAGCGGTGGGCAGACATGAGGGCTTCGCAATGCATACATCTTGTATACTGATAGGTTAGGCTAACACAACATCATCTCCCACGTAGACGGGTTCTTCTATAGTGTCTACGTGGTAGTAGTTCACTTAGGAGACCTTGGCCTCCATAAGCCAACACGGCCTATCAAGACAATGGTTAACACAACGATGGCGAAAAATCATATATCCATTCATCAATGAACTTGATTTGCACCTTAAAGATAATGTCTTTAAAAGAGGGAACAAATGAGAATTTATTATAGTAATGCTTTTATCAAAATTGCTTAAAAAGATGAAAGCAGTTGAATAAGACAATTAGACATTTCCAAGAGTAAACATAAAAAGAAAAAGAACATAGTCACTACAAACTTAATTTGGAGGAATTATGAATGGTGATAACATACCAAGATCGAGACTACGCTCAACCAAGGTCATTAGTAATACTATTAGGTAAGTCAACCTGTAAATTCTTCCCTTGACGACACTTTTAAAATAGTAAATTTTAGCAAGCTTAGGAGAGTCTCTCTTCTTGTGCACTAGATTAGCCCCCATTTTAACATAAGATATTTTCACTTAAAGCTTCTGAGCTTAACTTCAGAAATGTGATACTTAGCTACCCTATATGCTGGTATGTTGTTGCCTTATCTTGAGTTTGTTTCTTCCTTTCTTTAAGTAAGTCTAAGACAACATTAATTTGGGACACGTTGTGTACTTTATCAAAGCAAAGTGTTTGAAATTTTGGGATACCACTTCTATCACCACCTCAGTACCAAATGCTAGAAAATAGTGAGTTTCCCCCATTGTTGTTGATACCAAAAAAATGGGGTTTTGGTATTAGAATATAATTTTGATACTAGAGGATTGCTCTGATACCAAATTGATGTCGGAATTACGGAATAAATGTTGGATTCGTGAAATAAATAAGTATTCACGAAATTAACAGGATAATAGATCACCACCTTAATATAACAATAAAAACATATAAAAAATCATCATCCAACAATGTTAACTAAGGATAAAGAACTTAATAGGGGAAATAAGTTCATCACCTATGTAAAACAACAAAAAATAGAGATCAACACTCTAAATTAATAAACAAAGGATACAAAACTTGTAAATTCACCACTTTGTTGAAAATATAGAGTTCAAATATATAGACTTTACCTACTTCATTGAATCACCACTCAATAATGTTAATGGAATTCCACCAAAGAGATATAGATTTGAAAAATACTCAGTTTATCATCTAATAAACATACAATTAATCTTTTTCATTCTTCTTTAACATGCTTTTATACTCTCCCATATATAGATTCTTAACTTTTTAAGGAGAGTTCAAATAAAAATTGATAACCAATCTTATATTTAATTAACTACTCTAGGATGTTCCTAGAAAGTCAAATTTTTTCAAGCTAAGTATTTCAAGAATTAATGATTCTATAATAAGAGTTATGTAAAAGATGTAATATAGACCTAAACAAATCTAGAGAATTTTAGAACATTCCACAAGATTCTAAGTTTTCTTTTTTATTAAGAAAATGAATTATTGCATTTTATACACATGTTTATGATCCTAGTTCAGTTAAGATATTCATCAACTACCCTAGAACGTGCATATGTACTTTCGTACATTAAACCATCATTCGTACAAATTCTGTCCCAAATATCATACTTTTAGATTACTATTTATATGTCAGTTATTGTTCATCCAAATGTTTGTGCTTGTATGCTTGAGCATTTGAACACTCTTATGTCAATTTCCTTGAGTTTATATAAGACGTTGAACGTTGATGAAATGTCATAACTTTCCAGGAACTCAATCTTATAATTATTTTCTACAATTCATTGCGATACCTTGAATGGACCATCAACTTTAGGTTTGAGTTTAGTATACTTCCCAAGTGAAAAACATGCTCTTCTAAAATATACCCAAACCAAATCTCATTCTCTAAACTCAGCATGTTTACGATGCTTGTGTTTAGCAAGTCGTTGCTTTTCATTTTTTTTTTAAAAAACTTTTGCCACGGACTTGCTCATGAATTTTCTTGATACTCTTAGGTCTTTCTTTAGTATCTCCACTAAAATAATGGTGAGCTAGAACACCATATAGCTCCACCACATCTTTGAAATAGAAATCAGTGATATTAGAAGCATCTTTAAAGAGAAAGAGTCATCTTACTGCAAGAATTGCTTATAAGGATGGCTTTCAAATTCTGCCCATATGTTGCAATTTTTGGATCACTTGTGTACAAAATCTTCACAACTTTAAAGCCTATAACTTTCACCTGTATTGAGAATAACAAGGAATGTTTCGGCTTATTGCATTGGCTACAACATTTGAATTCTAGATTTGTGGTTGATGGTGAAGATGAAGGCTTGAAGAAATTTAACCTATCTAGCATGTCTTCAGTTTAGCTTTCGTTAGCTATTGATGAATTTCAAGGCCTCTTGATTGGAATAAAGAATAAATGGCTTCAAAATGCACCCACATTAGTGTTAAATGATTACTTGCAGTTAAATGTACATATGTTAGCATTGTTGCAAACATGATCCTTAGTAGTGGTTCCAATTTTTCCCACTTTGTAAAGTAGTCGACTACAAAAATGACAAATTTAGCTTTGGTCTCTCTTTCCTGGCAAGGGTTCAATTAGGTTAATCCTTGATTGGGCAAAAGGCTAAGGTAAGCTGAGTGTGGTAAGCTTTTTAGGTGAGAGCTTAATCATCTTAGCATGTTTTTAGAAGGAGGGCAGGTTTGTGAAATGACATTAGAGTCTTCATATATGGTTAACCAATAGAATCCTGTATCATCTTAGTGTGATTGGCCAAGTAGCACAATTTCTGTGCCCAAGCTCTTTGCTACCTTGACCTAGGAGTGCTTTATAATCAAGTTCACTATTAGAGGCTTTAAACTTGAACATTAGAGTGTATCTCACATTTACTTCATCCGAGCTGGTGATTACTATTCCCACACCATTTCCTTAGGTGTTTCACGAACCATCTACATGCATGAATCATATTGGGACCTTTTTCGCTTCACTATTCCACTTGGATCTGCGTTCATCTCTTGACCCTTCAAGCTACTAGCAAAGTCAATAATAATATCAGCAATAGCTTGCCCTTTAATATCTCTCCAAGGATGATACTAAATCAAACTCGTTGAGTTCTATACACCATTTGACAAGCCTCCTGAGCTTTTTGGCTTATGAAAAATTTGTGTTGTAGTTGGATAGGAATCATGGTGATAGGGTGAGCTTGGAAGCATGACCTTATCTTTTTAGATGACATCATAAGTTCTAAAGCAAGCTGATCCTATTAAGATATCTCCTTTCTACATTAATCAAATCCTTACTAGTGTAGTAGACAGGCTTATGTAAAATTAACTAAGTGTTCAAGTATACTAGCAGATTCTTGATCCTTGCCATTTTCAAGCTTTTGTTGCAAAAGGTTTTAAGCGATTTAATGGCTTCTCTTTTTTGTTCTCCTTTAACATGATTTTCAGTGAACATCGCTGGAGCCTGGCAAGGAATTTAGAAGCAATGGAAAACAAGACGCTTGTTAAAACAATACTTGTTGTAAAAGACTTTAAGGTTTATGTTAATGCAATACTGTTATGATTAAAATTAGAAAAATTTCTAATATTAAGGGATGATGTGTTATCGTTATTTTTGTTTTTGAGATTGAAAACTAAGAGTGAAGAGGTTAGAATTGAAGAAGAAGAAGAAGAAGACATAGTTTGATTTTAATAATGGGGAAGATATCAAGATTTAGGGTTTATGTTCGATGGTTATACCTTACATGGAAATCGCTGATAATACCCAATATATAGATAGCCTAATGAAACCAATTGATTTGTATATTGGATTACAAATTGAGAGGAATTGAGGATATAATATAAGAACGCCAAATAACTTTCAAGATGGAAGTTATCCTATATATGCTTTAATCTTGCATGTTCAAAATAGGAATCCTTGTATTCATTTTTATAGGAATTGAAATGAAAAACAAGAGATCTTTTTTCTCCTTTTTTTAGCAGCAATCGTATAAGAAAAATATTTTCATGTCTGGCAAAATACATAAAATTGGATAAAAATATTTCTCTAGTTAAATTAAAAAAGATACCGTATTTTTAGTCTCAATATGAACTCAAAACCTAAATTTCCTATGCACTCTATATAAAAATCTAACTTTTGAGCACATTTAATATATGGTATCGAGTTAAGTCATACTCAAAAGTGCACGTTTGTTCTAGTTCAAAACTCTAGTTTCTAATTAAAAACTCAACTTTCAAGCACACTCAATATATGATTCGAGTTAACTCATACTCAAAAGTATGTGTTTGTTTCGAGTACAAATTTGAAATTAGTATTTGTTTCAAGGTCAAATTTGAAACTAGCGTTTGTTTCGAGTATAAACGTTTTGCACTCGAAATTATTGTAGTTTTGAACACAAACTCGAATGTTAGTTTCAAGCACAAACTTTTTGCACTCAAAACTAGTGTTAGTTTTGAATACAAACTCGAGACAAATATCAATTTCTAGTTTGAACACAATTTATTTTGATGGTGAAATGTATAAGAATATTTTCATCCAAAGACATGGCATTTGACTAAAAATTAAAAAAAAAAATTCAATGTGATTATTGTTAGAGTTATGTTCTTATTTATGCCCTTAAAGCATATCCTGTAATAATATTATTTTTCATTTAAGGAAAGTTTTTTTTATATATATACATACATACATATATACATACATACATATATATATATATATATATTGAGCATATATATATTATAGCCATATTTATAAAGAATGTTCGTAGCTATTTATGAAATGGACATTTTATAATATAAGCTATAGTTTTCTATTTCTATTGTGAATGATTTATCTTGATCATTAAAGTAGATACTTTAAATTGAAAATTAGTATACATGTTATATATTGAATAAGACTATAGTAACTTAAGGTCTAGTTTAAATAAATGTCGTTGATCTTAATTTACATAAACTTAATAAACTTGGTTAATGTTAATCCTGAGTGAGTAATGAACTTGCATTCATATATATGTCATTTTAGTTATCATGGGGTGGGATCCAATTATATGGTCAATATCTTGATGGCTTTGAGATTTAATATTATAGATTGTAAGAATATATACATGCAAGATGGAATCTATATATATGATATTTACTTAAGCTATTTACGATACTTTAACTATTTAAATATATGGCTACAGTTTATTCAATGAATTATTTATTGAATGACAATGCTAAAATGAAACTACCAACTTATGACTAATTCTATTCAAATCAACCATCATGAAACCAAACTCATAAACCCTAACAGCCTTATTTTCTACCTAATCGTACTTAAAAATAACTTTATTAGAAAAAAGATAATTTACTTTTTATACTTCATCAATGACCCCATAAAATGGTGTCACTAAAATAAAGATTCTTGTTCGTTGTACTTGGAACATGCATGACTTCTATAACAAGCATAACGCCACTATTTTGAGTTACACGATTGGTGTCCCGATTTTTTGTTGTAAAAGTTACATCATTTATAGAATACACTACATGTTTAGTTATCAAAGTTCTAGGCTTGTTGCTAACCACCACACTATCTCAGCAACATGTGCACCATGTTCAAGGTCATGTTGAACATTAAGATTTAAACACAAAAAAGTAAATTACTTCTATACAAACTAGTTGTGAAGTTGAATATATATATTTTTTAATTGAAGATTTAATTAAGTTTACTTACCTTGTTATTTAACTAGACAACGAAGGCACAATTATGCTAATTTTCAATTGAGTTAGGCAAAGTGTTATTTTTAGGTAATATATCTATAAGGACATTGAAACTGAAATCTACGTTTGACCACCCAAAATTCTCTGTTACATTGTAAATTCTCATTAAACTGGGCAATTTTGAATGTTTTGAACTTGGAAACAATTGTTTTTCAACAATTTCAAGCCTCATCTTAAGATACTTAGGAGATCATTTTGACAGTGTTCATAAGCACCTTTTACCATGTCAATAACGTTAAGATGGTCCTTGTATCTAAATAGATGATAATATTTTTGGGAGTTCGAAAAATTAGAATTATGGTCTATCTCTATGTGCCTATTTCAAATAGTTTATATTAGTGGAAAACCTTTTTGAAACAAATGTAACTCAATTTGTTCAAATGTATGAAAAACCATATTACAACAAAAATTACACAGACATCTAATTTACTTACAATTTTCTGCATTCAGCATTGCAAAATTTAAGAATCCATCAACTCTAATTTCATACTGTGTTGATAATCTGTCACTAAAGATCCAATTTTTATCCATCTTAAATTGTCAACCTGTTTATTTGTTAAACCATGCATTAGTTTCTTTAAGAGTTAACCCTACAAAATATTATAATATAATACATGTCAATAAGTTTCGATTGTGGCTTGATTTACTATATTTTTTATTTTCCAATTTTCAAAATCTAATTTTTAAATAAAAATATGGTTTAATTAATACATTATGGACATCATGCACTATGAAAATAAAGTAACAAAATGAATAGGCACACCAAAACCAAATACAGTTATAGTGTACAAACCATTCAATATATGGACAACATGCACAATATGAAATCATTAACATATACACAGTATGTATGCAGATTTTTATATATGCACAATTCTAATTTTTAAAATACAATCTTTATATATGCAGTTCAATATATGCACATTTGAATATGCCACAATTATGACTTATTATATATGGAGTCAGTATCAAATGAAATAATACAAAATATGTACATATTAACATACAAAAACAACACTTCAATATCCAACACATCCATAGTCACAACCACTTCAATTAACAGTCTAGTGTATCCATCAATTACAACCAAACAACAATCATCATCTCCCATATTAAAACCAAAGTAAACAAAAACACTAAGTAGGTAACTTACCTGAAAGCAACAATAACACCAGAATGGAACAGATCAAAACTAATCTCTCGAATCAACGAAACACACAAACAAGAATCCATTTGCCACCTCTAATCAAATATAATATCAATTTTCATAAATGAATCAAATATAATATCAATTTTCATAAAAATTCATTTAATCTTTAAATTATCAAAACACCAAATTTGATATATTCATTTGATCTGTAAATCATATAAATACCAAATTTCATAACAATTCACAAAAAATAATTTAGTTTTAACAAAATATCATACTTTTCAGTTTTAAAACTAAAATCAACCAAATGCACATAAACACCTATCTGAATATCGTCTAATAATCTCTACTCCTCTACTGATTGTTGTTTTTCTTTAGATCACTCCCTAATAAATATAATCTAATTTAATCATCTAATAAAATATACTATTCATGCATGGAAATATGCAATCAAATAGAATTCTAAAACTAAATTATAAATAGAATTCTAAAATTTAGAACTAGAATAAAACAATAAATAAAAAATTCTAGTCGAATCCTAAAATTTTCCAAATTTCTTTGTTCCTTCTCCTTCTCTTTCCTCTCCATCCTCTTCTTCTCCTTCTTTCCCTCTCTCTCTAGGTCTTCTTCTTCTCCTCCTCTCTTTTCTTTCACTTCTTTGTTTTTTTTTTTTTCTCTTTTTCTCTTCCTTTCCTTTTGTTTACATCATAAGAAGCAAAAATTAAATTGAATTTTGCTTTTTCAATATCAATTTAACCTTTCAACTATTTATTTTTTACTTTTTACCTCAATAACATTCATATTTTTAAATAATTCTATTCGTTTCAAAACATAACATATTTATTCTAATCAAATAATTTCTCCAAAATTATATATATTCATCTTATGAATTCTCAAATTTTATATCTTCACATACTATATTGAAGATATGGTCATATATACATATGCACATTAATACTAGAATCCGAGATATTACATGAATCCTTTAATAAATTTATTGAAATGGGCTCAGCAAATCTATATCTATTTTTCTTCATGTTTTACAAAAGCAACTCTAATATTATTATGTTATCCATAATATCCTAAATTCTAGAAACATTTGAAGCAGAATTTCCCTTATAACTTATACATATGCAAAGTTTAAAAACTACAATTTTAAACTTTTGAGCATCTCAAATATAGTTTCGACATCAACTATTATCTTATCAACACAACAACTCAAATATAACTATATTCTTCTTGATAGTAGAAGTATGCTTTATCGAACCACTTAAATTGCTTGCATATTGTTCAACTGATTGCTTCTTAGAGTTTTGTTATTTAATTACTTTGATTTAGCTAATATGTTAAATTGAATTCTTGGTAGCTTCGATGAATTTAACCCAACAAACTAGTATTAGAGCTAAAATTCTTGAAGAATGGCTCAACCTAGGTTTGAATTAGGGAAGTTTAATGGTAAAAGCAATTTCAATTTATGGAGAATCAAGATAAGGGCTTTGCTAGTTCATCAAGGGTTTAAACAAGTATTAAATGGAGATGCTAAGTTGCCTGAAAACTTAAGTGAAAATGAAAAGAGGGAGGTTTTAAGAAAAGCACACAGTGCTATTATCTTAACCTTGAGTGATGGTGTGTTGACAAAAATTTTAAAGGAGAAAATTGCTTTAGATTTATTAGAAAAACTATAGAATAGGAATATGACTAAATCCTTGGCAAGTAGACTTTACCATATAAGATAAAATTATATACACTTTTTATACAAGATGGATGTTCTTTGAAATATCATCTAGATAAATTTAATATAATTATTATAGATATTAAGAATTTTGATTCTAAAGTCCTAGATGAAGACCAAGCCATGATTTTTCCCAGCTCACTTCCAAATTCCTATGCGCATTTTGTAGGCACATTAACTTTTGGAAGAGAATCCATCTTAGTGAAAGAGGCTAAGGCAACCCTAAACATTGAAGAACTCAAGAAAAAGGGAGAATTAATGGAATCTGGAAATAGAGAAGGGCTCAATTTTTGGGGTAAAACTGACAATAGAGATAACAAGCCAAGAATGTAGTAAAGATTTAATTCTAAAAGGAAGATTTTGAAGTATTTTTAGTGTAAAAAAAAAGGGCATTTTAAGAGAGATTTCCTTGAGAAGAATTAAAGCAAAAGGAAAACAAAAAGTAGACGGAGATGCTGTTGTGGCCTTAGATGATGGTTATCAATCAACAGACTTACGCATTGCTTTCAAAGGAAAACCAGAAGCTCAATGGTACTTAACTCAAGTTGCTTGGTTTATTTGTGTTCATATAAAAGTTCTTTGAATTCTTATGAATCTTTTAGAAACAATGTAGCATGTAATGTTATTGAGATATATAGTGTAAAAATTAAGATGTATAATAATGCAGTAAAAGAGCTATATAATTATTGCGAAAAATCAACCTGAGTAATGATGTTCTAGCTAATTGATTTAATCAAGACTGCGATCTGATAAAAAACTATCAAATCTTACTAGAAAACATAAAACAGATAAATAATAAGTAAGTTCATAGACAAATAAGAATTATGTGATTCAGTAAAATTGCCTACATCCATAGAGCAAACATATGTAAGGTCTTTTATTAAAATTAGAAGATAAAATCTGTACAAGATGACTCTCTTCTTCAAATCACCTCCCTTCAGTTTCTCGCTCTCTTCTCCTCTCTCCCTTGACCTGAGTTCTTCTCTTCTTGCTTTCTGGTCAGTTCTGATAGTTTTTCATCAGATCACAATCTTGATTAAATCAATTAGTACTAGAACATCATTACTAAAGCTGATTTTTCGCAACAATAATGTTTGGCATCTACCAAAGCTTACAAGGAATTTAATCTCATTAGGTGATATTGATAAATTAGGGTTTGTTTTAAAGCTTAACATGGTACCTGGAAGGTTATCAAGGGTTTTGTAGTGGTAATGAAAAAGGACATGATAAATGGATAATATGTGTTATGGAGTGATAATGACTAACGAGTTTCAATTTCTTCAAGGGCTGAGATGAATAATATCAGGTTATGGCATCTAAGGTTATCATACATGAGTGAGAGGAGGCTTAAAAAGTTAAGTAAATAAAGTTTGTTAAGTTATGATAAGATCAAATCTTTAGAATTCCATGAAGTGTGCATTTTAGGGAAGGCTTGTTGATTGAAATACAGCACAAGGGAGAATAAGACAAAAAAAACACTTGATTAGATACATGTTGATCTTTAGGGACCTGCTCAAGTTCAATCCATGAGTGAAGATAAGTATTTTTTTGTCTTTAATTAATGATTACTCAAGAAAATTATGGGTTTATATTTTGATATCAAAAAACAAAGTGTTTAAGAAGTTTAAAGCTTGGAAAAAGCTTGTGAAGGTCCAAAATATAGAGACTAAAGTTTGAGAGTTATTAATTCTGAGGACTTGGTTTTTCTTATAAGCTTGTATTTTTATTTTTTTTATTTGTTAATGAAGAATGAACAGTATTGTTGTTCATAACTGTGGATGTAGGCTTAGTTGAACCACGTAAATTGCTTGCACATTATTTGACTAATTGCTTTTTAGAGTTCTATATTCAAGTACTTTGATTTAGCTAATATCTTTGATGACATAGTGTTGAAATTTGTTCTATTAAATTGAATTCGTGGTAGCTTAGGTGCACTTGATCCAATGAAAACAAATAATTATAATTAGTAAAATAAGTAAAATAATATCGATCATAATTCACATAATAATTATAAGTTTTTGAAACGTAAATATTTTCATGTATTTTTATTAGAGTTATTCTTAGTGTTACCCCTTTTTTAGTGACATATATTATATATACTATTAATTTATTGAAAGTCATCACTACACTCACAAATAATGAAAAAAATGACTATTTTACTCTGTTTTTCCCTTTCTTTTAGTTAAAAATAAAAAGAATAATAACGTTTTAGTCATAAACTTTTACCAAATAACAATTTAGGACACACTTTAGTTGATTTTAATATTTTAGTTCCTGTTATATCAATCTATTAATATGATAAAATACAAATTTACCCTTATTAATTAGATCTAAATGAAAATATTAGAAAATAATACTAAGCAACCCAAGAGGGGGTGAATTGGGTTTCTAATCACAAATTAAAACAAATTCGATTCTAATTCCAAACACCAACGATACAAGTTAAGCATAATTGTAAAAGTTCAAGGAATAGAGAGAACAACATGAGATTTATAGTGGTTTGGCAAAACTTAGCCTACAACCACTCCTTCTAGCTCCACTAGAAGTATCTACTAATAATAAGTCTTGATTCTCACAAGACTTGATAATTACAACCTACGATGTTGGTTCACAACAACCCTATTCAAGTGTTTGCACTCCCCAAATACTCACAAATCACTCAACCAAGTAAAAGACCCACTTTTTTTACTTTCTCACAATAAAATTGAACAAGAATAAAGAAAGAACACTTATAATATTGGTCTCCTTAAGAATTGATGATGAAATTGAATGTTCTTGGAGATCCTAATGTGTACTGCACAAATTAAAGCTCGAAAAAGTGTGTAAGATGTTTTTGTAATCTTAGGGTTCTTGAAAATAAGCTTCTTGAATTTGTATATGAAAGAAATAAAATCTCTCTTTTATATTTTTCCCAAAAACTAGCCGTTACAAATCCAAAACGTTCAAATTTTGCACAATTCGGTCGACCGAGTGGCATATTCAGTCGATCGAGTGGTAAATTCGATCAACCGGTTGTCCAACCGAATTTACGAAACACTAGTGCAAATTCAATCGCTCGAATTGCATTTTCAGTTAATCAGATGAACAAAACTTAGTCCGAGTAGAAAGTCCGGTTCGTCTTGGTTCAATCCAAAATTTGGTTCAACTCAAAACACCGATTTGGACACATAATCAATTTATAAATAGTGTCCAGTTCAGGAACAATGCTCAATTTGTTTTGAAAATTTGACAATTTTGCATTTAAGTCCAAAACTATAGGTTTTGGAATTTTGCATTTAAGTTCAATTTTCACAAAATATATGATATGCATAAACTGTTTTGAGCTCTTAATTAATGCATGACACACTTATAAAATACAAGTCTAAACAAATAAAAAATATATAGAGTACCATCTTTTTTGTTTGTACGCTATATTCATGATTTGAGCTTAAAACGTTCTTTTGATTTCTTTAATTGAACGACATGTTTTGTGATCATCAAAATTAGGGTTGTATGATACTAAGGTCAACATATTATACTATTCATCTTTAATATATAATATAAACGTAAAAATCCTACTCTACCACCTTCATTACCATATTTCTTCCCCTCTCATCACCAAATATGCCACCTCTATTGCATCTTTTTCTTTTTTATTATTGTTTATTTTTTTCTCTCTTTATCATTTTCTCTGCCATGTCCATTGCCGTCACTTCCTTCTTCTTTTTTTCAACACAAATTTTCTTTAAATTATATCTAAAAAAACTATAGATGAAAACTACAATAACCACCTAGGCAAATCCCTACAATTTTTGTTATTGTTTGTTTTCAAAATGTCAAATTAAAGCTATTTGTCGTGAGTTCAGGTTCATATTTTCTGTGATCAATCTCTTTGGTGGCTTTTGTTGGTGATTATGAGAGGAATAGTAGTTGAGATGATAGGAATTAATAGCAAAAAGAAAACACCTTTTAAACGAGAATAAGGGATTTGGTTGACGGCAAGAAAATGACAGGTGAAGTTGATGCATTTTTTAAAAAAGATGGCAAGAGAAGTTGATGCATTTTTTTCGACAAGAAATGGTAAGAAAAGTGTGCTTCCTTTGTATTTTTTATTAAATGCAGTAAAATTATGATTTTTTTAATGTTGGGAAGAAAAAGTGAATTGTACCCTAAAATATTTTCACAGATAAAATATATCATGTTTATTATTTCGTCAAAGTTTAACGACTAAAACTATATTATTCTTTTTTATTTTTAATTAAAAATAATAGTAAAATAGTTATTATTTAGAGGTGGAGTGATAACGTTCAATAACTTGATGACATATCTGATATATGTCAATAAATTAGTGGACAAAACTAAAAATAACCTTTTATTATTATTATAGCTATTTAAATAAAAAGTTCATGCATAAAATATCATATGGACTTGATTCATATTACAATTAAATAAATCAACAGAAGATAGCTCAAATAATTTTATAAACTTTCATATAAGCCATTTGAATATTAAAAGATAACTTTAAAAATATAACACCCTACTTTTTATTTTTAAAATATCAAAAATCACTTAAATGTACATAAACTATCTACCTTGACAAAATAATTGACGATTATAATCTTCCACTAACCCTCTTCCTCTCCAGAACTACCTCGTAAAATCAAATTCACTATAACATTCAATAAACCAAGTTATGAATATCTAGAAAATCATATATTAAATGCATACAACATCTTTATAAAAAAAGTTAAGATTTTAAATCTCAAAATTAACAAATAAGAAAAGCTTATGGTAAAATAAATATTTACTGAGAATCGAGATGTGTGTAAGAATATGGTACAAGAAAAATTTACTGATAGTTGAGATATACGTAAGTTTGATGTCTTCATAGAAGTTTGTGCTTAATTTATATGAAATTTATTCTTATTTAGTAAGAATATACCACAAAGTTGATGAGAAGAATCAACTCCTTCCCAAATGAGAAATAAGACCACTAAGCTATTAGTAAAAGGTTTAGCAAGTGCCACAATCCAATTTTTCATTTTCCTATGAAATTTTAAAAAAATTAACAAAAGAAAATATCATATTTTCTTCAATAATCAAAAGAAATATGGATTAATTCATGCATGCGAGAGAAATTTGTTGAATTTGGGCTCGTACAAGAAATTTACATGTTTCCAACAAAATCTAAATCAATCCCAAGTTTTCTCTTATTAAAAACCCATCTCTCCTCCCAACAAAATTAAACCCACTTTCTTTTTACCTCCTTTCCGTCTTCTTCCTCTTTCTCTCTTCTTTTTCCTGTTTTCTTTCCTTTATTCTTTTTCTTCTTATCTTTGGTTTCTATTTCTTTTTTTCTTTTTTTTTTTCTTTTTTCTTTTTTCGTCCCTTCTTTATTTCATCCCTTCACATCCTCCAAGACTTAAAAAAAAAAAAAAAACTCTTTTCTTTTCTTTTTGAAAAATTGACAAATACCCCTAAAATATAGGAAAATAGATAAATACCCCATAATCTTTGGAGAAAAACAGGTACCCTTAAAATTTAGGTAAATAGTCGAATATTCTCTTAACTGACTTTTATTTCTATCAGTTGACCTATTAAATTATTATCATATGTATCTCCAAATGTTTACAAAATAATAAAATATGATATATTTTTTCTAATTATAATAATTTAATTCATATTTGAATATTTTACATAATATATTAAGAAATGAATAATTTTTTTAATTTATTGTTTTAATACAAATTTGGAAAAGAAAATACTGTTATTATAAAAATTTAACTATGAGTTAGATCAAACCCATACGCTAAAATATTTTTTTTTTTACTTTCTTAGTAATAATTTGATATTTAATTATAAAAAATTAAATAAAAAATATATTTGATTACTAATTCTATTAACGAGTGATACAAGTTGTCTTTCTTTTAATTTTTATTATATTTTCATAATTTTTTTGAAGCAAATTATATTTTCATATTTTATATTCAAATTTTTTTATAATTAAAATATCAAATTATTACTAAGAAAGTAAAAGAAGAGAAATAAAAATATTTTAGCATATCAATTTGATTTAACTCATTGCTAAAATTTTTTAATAATAATTTTTTTTTGAAATAATAAATTAAAAAAATTTATTTAGTCCTTAGTATATATTGTGAAAATTATTAAAATAGGGATAAAATTATCATAATTTAGAAAATTATATTGTAAAAATTATTAAATAGAAAATAAATTGTTATAGTTGATAAAAATATAGTAGAAAGTATTAAAAGAGGGACTAAATTATTATAATTAAAACAAATATATTTTATTTTCTTATTTTAAAAATTTTTGAAGATATAAATAATAATAACCTAAGAGATCAACTAGAGCACCTGTTTATTTGCTAGACTATAAGCAAATCTGTTTTTTTTTTTTCCAAACATCAAAACTATTTGTTTATTTTCCTACACTTAAAAAGATATCTATCAGTTTCCTTTTTTTTTTTTTTATAACAAATTGTTTATTTAATAAGCAAACATATGCTCTTCTAGGTGGGCTTTAAAATTGAAAAAGTGGCTTGATAAAATTTTCTCTTTTGGGTCATTCCTTTATCAAAATAAAGTACCCACAAATATAAATTTAGAGATTAAACATATGATATAAAATAGAATTTTAAGACTCGTAAGTATATTTTTTTCATATATTTGAAGTAAATCACTTTCTCTTTAGAAATAGATTTTAGAGTTAGACTTCGAGTAAGTATGATCTCATAGTGGTTTCATCAAATAGAAAGAAAAAAAAAAAATACCAAGTAGATTTCCAGCTTAAATTTTAGTTGAGCTTTGATTTTGAAGTGGTTCCATCAAAATTCTAAACCAATCTAATCTACTGTAATAATACGACAAAATAAGAAAAAAAAAATTAAAAGGAGTAGATTTTCATATTTCTTTTTTGAATTGGTAACTTACCCGAATCAATTTAATGTGAAAGAATTAAAAACAAATTGAATACAGATGTGCTTGTCAGTTGTAAGAAGTCATAATATTATTTAGATTTCACAATATTTAGTTTGCTAAGTTTAAGATTATATTTCTTATTCTTAAATTGATGATAAATTAGCTAATTAGAAAGAAAATATGTATAAATATATTTAAATCAAATAATTTGTAGTAATTGATATTGTTCATTATTATTAAAATTTTAATATTAAACTATTTTTTAAAATAATTTCAATCAAATAAATATTTAGTTATTTATTATTTTTTATATTATATGAAATGTGTTTTCTTGTCTTTTTAAATTTAAAAAATTTTAAATATTATATCAAATATATTTTTAAATAATATAAATACTAAAAATACTACTTAAAATTTTAAATTATGCTCTAAATTTCGAAAATAATTTTTAAATCATAAATTAAAAGTGCCCAAAAATTTTAATATAAAACTTTAAATTTAAAGCAAATAAAAAATTTTAATTTAAATATATAAATTAAAATTAAAATAAATTTTGAAACTTCAAAACTTAAAATAATTAATATAAAAATTAAAACTTGTAAGACCATAAAATTTAAAAAGGAAAATTGTATTGCATTCTGTCGCATATATAAATATTGTTAATGTTTTTACCTTTTTCCTTTCAATTTTCCAAGGGACTCAGCAGTCCTGCTGTGGGAGCTGGTGCAGAGGTGATTCCACAACTTTCCTTTGTTAAAGCAAAAACGTGAGAATGAAAAGTTGAAGGGCGAAATTCAGAAGAAAAAAAATCAAAGCAATAACTCTGATATTCTAAAATTATTATAAATAATTAATTGGTAATTGTGAAGAAGACTTAAAGTGAAAATACTTTTAGTACGTGGAAAAACATTCATGAGAACTTTTGTAAGCTTTTAAAAATCTTTTTAAGGTTCCTGTTTATCATTTGCTTCTTTCCGTGTCAGTGTTTCCAGTGCTTCCACCCACTTACTTTATAGTTAAGTAACCTCATTTTCTTCATATTTTTAAAACAATTTTAGCAGGTTTTAAGGTTAAATGGATGTTAGTGAAATGGGTTTTTGACAATGGTGTGTTTTGTTTATTATAAAGATAGCAGATAAAGAGAAGAAGTAATAATGGAGGAAGAAGATTGCAGCAAGAACAGACCAGACTTGACTCGTACCGTGTTTTCTTGGTCTCTTGAGAATATTTTTAATGAAAGCTTCTTCAAGGACAAGGTTTCTTCTTTTCTCCATAGTCATCATCATTGATTTCTCAAAGTGTAAAATTTTATACTTTACATTTTTCCTTTCATGGGTATTTAATTATATTTCCTCAGTAAGTTTGCTACGTCATTTGTTACCCTTTCTTAGTTGCTGCTCCCAAATTAATTGGCTGCTTATTCAGATGATTTTTTAGTTGAAATAACAGTGTGATTACTGGCAAGTAGGCAGCTAATTTTAATAGGGAAAAGTGATTAATTTCTTAAAATATTTCCTGATATGCAAATTGTACAGCATGTAAAGCATCTAAAAATGGAAGTCAAACTTTGAATAGTAATGGTTTTACCTCCATTAATATTATTATTATTAATAATAATATTAATAATGGAAGTAAACTGTTTCTAGTGTTATTATTATTATTTTGTTCTAATTTATATTCTATGTGGAACTGAACTAGTGTTTGCATTCCTTTTAGGTTGAAAAAATTCCAGAGTCTTTTCAATCTGTTGAACAGTATTTTCGGTCATTTGTTTTCCCTTTGTTGGAAGAAACGCGTGAGCAATTGTGTTCGAGCTTGAAGGCTATCCGAAGAGCGCCTTACGCTGAAGTGGTTGCTTTCAAGGAGTCCAAGCCATATGGAGCCAAGTTGTATGATGTTACAGTTGATTACTGGAGGAACAGATTCAATAGCCGGGGCAAGGAGCCTTACAAAATAATGCCAGGTGATATCTTAATTTTAACAGATGCTAAACCTGAAACTGTTTCTGATTTGAGAAGGCTACGGACATCGTGGACTTTTGTATCAGTAACAAGGGTTCCAGAGGATGAGGATGAGTATGAGAACCAGAATGATATCATTTCAACTTACTTTAAAATTGGAGCAGCAAAAGACTTGCAAGTGAATGATGGGACAAAGAGATCATTCTTTTTTATTTTCTTGATGAATATAATTCCTAACAAAAGAATATGGAACTCATTGCATATGTCTGGAAATTTGAAGGTTATTAAGGAAGTTTTATGCATTGATTCACTGGTAAGTGTTCGAGCATGATTTTGTAGATTTTTGGTGCATGCAATTAACCTCACATCCATTGATACTATTTTGAATGACAGGTTGAGGAAAATTGCAAACTTTGTTCTGTTGAGGATAGATGGGACGAGCAATTCGGACCTCGTTTATCATCTACCCTGAATGATTCACAAGTACATGCAGTTTTTACTTGTCTTCGAAGAGTGCATTGTGACCACAAGCCTACTGTTGAACTAATATGGGGGCCCCCCGGGACGGGGAAAACTAAAACTGTTAGTATGCTGCTTTTGACCCTCTGGAGAATGAAATGCAGAACCCTTTCTTGTGCACCAACAAATGTTGCAATTAAAGAAGTTGCCTCTCGTGTTCTAAAGCTGGTGAAAGAATCGTTTAACGTAGATTCTGGAGGTGACACACTGTTTTGTCCAC